>BCLG01002811.1:0-63880 GCA_001602295.1 Zoysia matrella | reverse complement strand
AAAAAAAATAGGGTACACTGAGCCACTCTTTGGAACTGGATCAACGATGAAATATTACTACAAGCATACAAAAAACTATTTCATGGATAATTGGCAAGTATGGATCGTCAAATGCAAAAGAAATGTCAGTGGAACATTATGAACATCACTCAGTTAGGCAGTCTTAATAGTTGATAGTTAATATAGTTCCTGTTTAGCGCAGACTCTACATGTGAAGCACTGCTGGACCACCTACAATTACGCTGAACTTACTACCGTTCTATTAGATTTTTGGTACCAATCATTGAAGCAATACCAATTTGAAACGAATTCAAGACGCAATAGCTCACTTCCTACTTTGTAATGCATTTAATATCTGCATTAATAGTATCTGATGGATTCTACGCATCACAGTTTTCCCAAATAGATATACCCATACAGCAGGGACCCAATCTTCAAATAAATTGATGAGCACATCAACATTATCGATACATCCATGCCCACATCACTATAGGAATGATGGACAGAATGAGCTTTTCTTTCTATATGGATTTCATCAATTTGCTGTTAAAGTTCCACTTGAAATTCCGTATACAAGAAGCTATTAGTAGGGGCAATTAAGGAAGTTTCAGATAGTAAAATATCACACAAAATACTTTAACCAAGCAAAGTAAGGGGGCTTGTGTACTGTAACTTACCTGGAGGAGACTTTCCTTGAGAACCTGTAAAATTAAAATTGTAAAGGGTTCATCAGAAAACCACTAAAATGATAGTCATAAATATTTTTTAAAAAAAGACCAGCTATTTCCAAAATTAAAGACACTGGTAGACATAGAATACACGGTACAGATGTGGATGGCTTTATATACGAGTCAATTTAAATATGAAATCCTGTGAAGTTTAAACATGTACAACACGAAGGTTCTGAACACAATTGCTGTTTAAATGTCATGGCTTCATTTTTTCAGGTCAAACAAGATATTTGCTGAATAGACTTGTAAATATATACTAAATGTCTAAATGGAGCTGAGAGACTGATATTTTAACGGAAGACAGATGGCAGCTTATGACGGCACAAATTGAGGAAATAAGAAATATGTGGCCGCTATAATTTTTATGCCACAGAGCGACATGGATCATGGAGCTCAGGTCAACTTTCACACCTATAGCGCCTTTGACCTGATGGCGACGACAATGCAAGAGCAAGTTGCTCACGCCACTAGCTTGAAACGCAGACACGTTACTCACAGGCGGAAGAAAGAAGAGTGATCCCTTTGCACACTTGTCCTGCGTTGTGTTGTTACTTGCTTAATCACACGAATCTACCCTAGACGACGCTTAATTAGGCAGATCAAAAACTGAACACGGCAGTTATATCGCAAAAGATGCTTGCTTTTAAGAACTGTTCGAACTGGAAGATTTGAATTGGATGCTAAAAATCAGTCTCAAGGGTAAAAGAAGAACAATCTCTAGCGCAAATGAAAATCAAAAGTTACCGGAGCAGGCGGTGGTGGTGTCACTGACGCCGCAGCGCTTGGAGAGGCCGAGCGCGTCGGTGAGGTTGATGTTGAAGGCCTTGAAGATCTCCGGCGAGGCGTAGAGATCGCAGAGGCAGGGCAGGTCGTTCTTCACAGCGTCCTTGAGCGGGCCGCAGCAGCTCTCCGGCGGCGGCCCCGTCCCGTTTATGTACGGCGCACACGGCACCAGATTCGACGCGCACGCCGGAGGGTTCTGCGACTGCGCCGCCGCGCCGGAAGCTAGCACGCTCAGAGCCAGCAGCGCCACGGCCACCTGCATCGCCATTTCTCGCTCCTGCCTCGCGACCGTCCTTGCGACCTTGCTGCGGCGGCCTTTATTTTCTTTCCGATTCGTGTCCGTGAAAGAGGAAGGACGGAGGAGAGCAACTAGAAAGGCGGTGCCTTTCTTATACTGACTAGACTCCGTATTAGGTGGTGTTTGGATTCTATGAATCCGGATAAAAAAAATCTGATAATTTTTCAAGATTTTTCAAGATTATAAAATTTTATAGAATTTTATAAATCTAAATATTATTCAAATTTTTATATCATAATACAAATCAATATATCTAAAATATAAGATCACATAATATAAACAATTAAGATTTTAAATTTTTAAAAATTAAATTATAAAATACAAAAATTCAGCTAAAATCTCATAATTCAAACGGTAAAAATTTTAAAATTCTAAAATTCAGATTTTAAAATTCAAAAATCCATAATCCGGATGGATTTTTGATTCAAACGGGGCCTTAGCGGTAGGTGCGAGTGTTAGCGCTGAGATTTTTCTTTTTATCGATTTTACAGGAATATTAAAAGATTGTAGGAGTAGTATTTTCTCGACTGATGTTGTCGTTGTTTCAAATCTACCATTTATTTTATAAAAAAATAGTTTAAATGTGTAAAATTTTAAACCGTGTTTCAAATACATTCGATAACAAAGTAAATTATAACAAAATATGAAATTTATCATAATTTTTTAAATAAGACAAATAATCAAAGTTGAGGTTTTGAAATCAACAACGACATCAATTTAAAAACAGAGAGAGTACTTTTCAAATCCCTCTTCAACTTGAATAGTTACACGCTTTTAATTTCCTAGAATTCCTGGATGTTGAGAACTTGCCAAGATAAATATGTTTACACTAGTACTAAAAATATCCTTTGACCAACTAGAAGCTAGGCAAGTCCGCAAGTAGGCAGCCGTCTTGTAAAATTTCAGATTAGTGCAATGATTTGCAGCGCAAAGTGGTTCATCGTCCCTGTTAGGGCTGAAAATAGTACGAAAATTTTTCGTTCCGACCGTCTTTTATTTACCGTTTTTCCGTACCGTTTTGGATAGGCGGAGAAAAATAAAAAGAGTAACGAAAACAGTATGGCCTTTTTTCAAACCGTTTCAACAAAATTTCGTTTTCAGCAAAAATTTTCTCTTTTTTACCGTTTTCTCTAAATATAGTAATGAGATCTCATTTGAACATGTTTTATGAATAATAAAAATTAAAAGTTATGAATCAAACAACCTTTTATTTACTTACTTATGTTGTTGAGTTGTATATTGTGAATTTAATTACAACTTGTATTATATATATATATATATATATATATATATATATATATATATATATATATATAGTAAAGCTTGAATTATATAATGAATATTCGATATTTATGTTATTCATATTTTTGACATCTTTTTTGTTACTGACTATTTTGTTTTGTTTTCGAATTTTGTATTTATCTGTTCGTTTCTGTTTCTATTTTCATCTGGTATTGTAAATACGAAAGCGAAAATGGTTAGATATTTTTTTTGATCGCTTTCGACCTGGTCCCTGTCAATGAACAAGTCCATCCCCACCTTAGTACCTTTCTGGTTTGGAATATTTGGATCTCAGATCTATACTCATGTACTCTACGTATAAAAGAACCGCTTCAAAGGCCAGAGGGTTAGTATTTTGGATGAGTCTTCGCCTTGGATCAGCCAAACGCATTCATTATGAGCTGCTGGTACGTGTGAACGTTTGAATTGTATTTTGTACTTAATTTGCGGTACTGAACAATCAATCATACGAGAAAAGAAAAGGGTGCAAAACATGTCGCAGCAATCACGATTCACGAGCGTAGACTCGGGAGGACAGTTGACTGGATAATTTCTCAAGAATTTCCATGTTGATGATCAAGATAGTCTCTTTCACGGGTCAAGCGATATCTACCGCGTGTCTTGAATGTTACCAGCAAATACATCTCGCCAGCATAGAAGTACACACTACAGGCAGATTGTGGACACTGAATTAAAAAATGGAGGGAGGGAGGGGGGGTGGGGGGGTGTGCAGAGCATAGCAACACGATGTACAATAACGTTGAATACAATTCACCAGCTTCAACCTGACCACTGTACGGTTGAAAGCCAAATGATCCACAACAGACACATGATGTGCTACAGATGTAGTAAGGGCATCCACAACGTGGTGATAAAGTGAGCCAGAAGCAATAAAATACTCTTTAAAATCAATCATACACATTGTGAAAGTAAATAATAAAAAGAAAACAATAAAAACTATCTATAATGCTATGATCAAGCAATAAGACGCTAAAATATTACTTCGCTAGAAATGTGAGTAACCATGAGAAAAAAAAGACAATTTTGAAATTAATATTTTAATTTAAAAGTTACCTTCAACATTGTAGGAAAGACAACTACAAAATACTACTTCATAGTAGACCCCACCCTTAATGTACCAAATTGAAATAAGCATTGAGAATGCCCTAAGGAGTTTTCCTTATGAGAACCTTGCATCCTATAGCCAGCTTTAAAAAAAATACTCTGTTCCACTACTCCCATAGCATTAATTTAGCAGCTGACCACAACTCCAGTCTTCCATAAACAATGCTTCCCAAGGAATTAAGTTTGAACTTGTATTGCCAAATTTCTGCACCAAAAATCACTACGCAAATAACTACTACTAGTTCGCAACATTAAGCTCTGAGTTAAGCCCAAAAAAAAAATGTCTACGGAAGGCTTAAGTCTCCGTTATTCATTCATGTTGCTCATATATTTGCATGTAGGCTTCTGAAAGAGCGACCATTTGAGGAAGTGTCTCAGTGACATGTAGGTCCTGCATCTCATACCTGACAAAGATCAATGGATGGTTAAATTGAATTACCAGTTTTACACTAAAAGTTATGTTAAGAATGAGCCACACTACATACCAAGCCTCTTCTGATTTCCTCTGTACAAATACTCGGTAGCATCCTTCGCCTGGTTTTCCATCATGGACAATGTTTGCTATGAGGTCGTACTTTGAACGTAGCTTATCATTCTCCTTTGGCTTAGGTAATGGAATATAATCCTTCAATTCCAAATTCTTCACAGGAAAATTTACTGCCAAGTTGAATACGAAAAACTTCTTTAGAACTAATGAGTTACAAGGAAACTGAGAAGCATTTCAAACAATTAGACACAAAATCTCACCTAGGGTAGGGTTTTTCTCCACGAAGAAGTTGTTTTTAGTAAACCGTCGCATATGAAGGATGAGATACTTTGGCAGTCTAGTTACTCGGTATCTCATCCGAGCAATAGATGGCCGGACAACCTCCGTCACAGTCTCGCCATCAAATTTTTTCAGTATATTGAACAATGGTACCTGAATATAATGCAAGCTTTGAATTTCAATATACAAAGCTAAAATTGAACTAAATAGAAAAGATCAAAGTAAAAATGGAAATGTATAGAACGAGATCCATTCTTACAAGCATCTACATGCTCCATGCAAATAAAACACTCCAAAAATAAGTCAAAGATACAAGTGTAATTCTACATACAAGATTAAGAGCAATCAACTTCAGCCTAAATCAGAACCAATTGAAGCATATGCTCACAATGAAGTATGAAATCAGAAGCTCTCAGCAGTGAGATATAGAACACAATCCTAGAATAAGTTGTGTTTCTCACATCATCATCCCTAGAAATATTAGTAGCTCAGATCATCATACTATGGGTTTGCAGAGATGCCTAGACACGTAAAAGCTAACCATCTGCCATGAAACTGTAAAGCAATAAAGGAAATACTTGTGAAGCACATACCTGTGGAATGATATTTTTCTCCATGGCGTCTTTGAAAAGTGGTGGAGGAGGCAAGTCAAGACCAAGCATCAAGAACGGAACCTTTGATGTTTCAGTGACTACACCATCAGCTGTTCCAACCTCCAAACCTGCCTCACCATTCTGCTCTTTGCCATCCTCTTTCATTTCCATTATATGCTTCCTGTGAAACTCCTTAACAACTTCAAGTTCTCCCTGCAATGAAGTAATATTAATGTGACTGAACAAGTTCCTGAATTGTTATATCAAAAGCATTGTTGATGTCCAAAAATGTTACCTGAAAACAATCGTGGATTATGCTTCTATTTTTCTTCTTTGAGCTTTTCAGTTTTGCATGCAGGGTATTCAAGAGCCAAGACATAAATTCCACTGGATCAGATTGCACGCCAATCTGAAACCTCTTATTGCTGGCCTTCATAACTGCTTGCAGAAACTCATGAGGACTGACCTGAAAGAAAATAAGACATTAAAAATTGTTGTTAGACCATTGCTGAGGTAAAGGGTTAGCCAGAACCATGCTGCTAACTGAATAAGCAAGAAATCAACCTGGCCCTTGAAATTCCTCGCATGCCATATCTTGCGTGTTAGTTCGCCAAAACGGTGGACTAAAGGCGATTTGCTATGCTGGTAATTTTCAGGAATGAGAAAGAAATTTCTCAGAGGTGTAACTCTCATTAATGACTGTATTGTGACATTGACAAAGTCAGTCTCCTTGATGTTGTTAAGACCAACCTGCACAAAGCAGTGAATATTTACTTGATGTAAAAGGTACCAGTACCCAAAGTCAAAGTCCAAGTGAACGAACAAGGACCCTATATTACATTCAAGTGGGGAAAACAGTATACACATGTTTTTAAGATATAAGTATATGACCTAGTGACATTCATAATAGAGAATAACTTGGTTTATATAAATGCTTATGATCAATTCAGTGGTCAGCAATATTCAGAAAAAACCACTGTATTTTTATGTTCCCATAGATAGTGTGGTGGATCTTTTGAAAGTGCCCTTGTTTGCTTTGTTTCCCTCCAGAATTGGTTACTACTCCATTTAAATTATTACAGCAACAGACAATATGTCTTAGGAAAAAAAAAATTAGGTTCCCATGTGCCAAATTTAAGGATACATACCATTCCAGGTAGGTAATTCGAGCCGTCAAGTGCTCTAGACCACTGCTTGTTCTTGTCAAGATTTAGGACCTGTTCTCTAGTGAACCTGCCAGCACAGAATGCCAGTCAGCATCATGCAGCTGATTATCAGAGGAATGATGCGGTCTTCAAACATAATGTTTGAAGCAAGCAACGGTGAAGCACCTTGGATTGAGAACATGGCGAATATCTTCTAATGATGGATCATTTATTTCATATCCATCAGGAAGACAGTAAGCCTTCTCAGTTTGAAGGTTAATGAACACATGATGGCCTGCTTCAAGACTGTGTGTATAAGCATGGGATTTCAAGCCCCTTCCTTGGAAATACTTTCCACAAACCAAGCACGCATACACATTCAAATTTGATAATGAAATTGAGCAAAACTTCTCGAAGTCAAAATCAAGGACCTACAACAAGCACAAAGTAAAAGTTCGACAAAGATATTAGCTACAGGAGTATAGAACGCATGTAGAGAATAAGTACGGCACAAAAGTTAATATATGTAATCACTCTGACTAAAATGTTGTACCAAGCGAGACATCCTACCAGGACACATTAGAATATAGATCAGTGCTGAAATACTGATAAATTAAATACGGCACTTGTAGTTCTAGCAATTTTTTTGTGATGGAGAATTGGAAATGTATATGCTGCACAGAAATGGTGTATAGTTCTAACACGATACCAGCAAGTGATTCTTCACCAGTTTATTGCAGAAATCTAGTTGATTTGATACATTTTAGGCGGTGACATTGGTGAATTGCAATGCATGTGACTGAAGCTTAAGATTTCAGCTACATATATACCAAGCGTCATCAACAAGAATTATATCTAGTTCAACTCAAGTAATTACCAAAATTTAAACACAATGAGCAAGTTTAATTGTTTAAACTATGCCAATTTGACATCCAATGAAAATTGAGAAGGCACCTGTCTGTTCACTGTGTCGAGGTAAGGACAGTCTCGGCGCAGCTCCACCTGCCTCGGCCTCCTCTCCGGAGCCCTCCTCACGTCCTCTTCATCCTCCTCATCCTCTTCATCTTCCTCCTCCATGCGGCGGCCATTCGAATGGCCCCTGGCCGCTTCCTCCTCGTCGTCGCCGTCGTCCTCGTAGCTAGTGAGCCCCAGCAGCGACGCGCCGTCCGACCCCTCTCCGCGCGGGCGCTTCTCGGGGGAGGCCCCGTCGGCGAGCTCCTCCTGGTCGCGACCGCGCTTCCGCGACGGGGACGACTGCTCGTCCGCGCCCATCGCCGAAACCCTTAGCCGCAGTCAGCCGCGTGGGACTGGCGCCTGTCAGAAGGGACGGCGAGCGGCGGCGCTGGAAGAGGATGGGCCCGCGCCGCGAGGGTCTAGGGCTTGGGAAGGGAGTCGCTGCGGCGAGGACGGACGGTTTCGGGAGCACGAGGGCCGTAGATCGCCGTGGAAGCCGACGTGCCGAGCCGAGTCGAGGGAGGAGCAGCAGGCAGCGAAGTGCGTCGATGTTTCTGGAAGAAGTGTTTACGCCCTCCACTACCGTCTCCGTTTCACAGGAAACGCTCTCCTGGTACACAATTCTAGTGGGCTTGATTTTGTACCTTGGCCCATCATATTTTTGGGCCCTTCCGTTTTTGGGGATCTTTGGGCCCTTCGGTTTGGAGCTGCGTGGAGGTTTGTGGAGGCCTACGAACGAAACTGGGCCTCCTTGCTTGCAGTCGGCTGCAGCCGAGTTGCCTGCTGGGTCACATATTGTAGGGCCGGTATCCTCTCATAATGGTCCGTGGGTCGCTCTTCCCAGAAGCTTGTCACAGCGCGGCGTGCGTAGAGGTGCTCTCCCGCACCATAATCCATTCGCCTCTAGCTAGCCTCTACGGTGAAGTTCATGCTGACGGTGTGGAGATCCCAGGTCACGCAGAACACGGCAGCAGCAAGAAGCATTACCCGATGCGCGCGGGATCCCAGCCACATGCAGCGGTGAGTCTCCCAGGCAAGAGCAGCGGCACCCGATCGACAGGGCGCCGCGCGCGGCGGCGTCCCCACTCTCCCTCGGACTGAGCGAGCGCGGGCGTAACAAAAGCACGATCGAGGCCGGCGCGGCCGTGCAGCGCAGCGGCAACGGCGTCGGCGAGTGCGCCTCGGATCCGCCGGTAGCGTACCGCGGATGCACGGCGACTTATCCTCTCCCTGCTTCGGAAATGTGGCGGCGCTGAAAGATAGGCGTGCGTGCCCCATCGCCCGGCCTCACGTGAGCCATGCTGACTTCCGCTCCGGTGGGCCGGATCCGCACGCCATCGGCGGGCGCATGCACGGGTACGATGCGGCTGCCGCGAGAGGTAAGCGCGGCCACGTTCGTTCCCCTGTCTGTCTGCGTTGCGTGGTTCTCTCTTTCCACAGGAGCTATCAATCCTGGACGCAACAAACAAAACCAAACTAGGAGCGTAGTAGAATCAGAACACACCGCACCTTTTTTGACAGCAAAGTCCGTGTGGAGCAAGAAAGAATACCGCGTGCATCCGGGAATCAGAACACAGAAGCAGAAGCAGCTTCACGCGGCATTCGTCGCCGAAATGCCAGCACTGTCTCCCACTGGACTCGACAGTGGAATCCCCGCGCCGTCAGTTGCACTGCACGTCTGCACCTTTCCTTTTCCGTGCATGCCTGGTGCCTTTCTCCATCCGTTTGGAGATGTAGCTTAATTATCTATCGCGGGCAGCGTAGAAGCAAGAGACGAAAGGAACGAGCCACCACCACCGAGTCGCTAGTGCTCCATCCACCACCAGCCGAGCAGAAAGCGACGCCACGAACCAGCGAGGCCACGGCAGGGCGTCCGCCGGTCGGATTGCGCGCGCGCGCTTGCCCACTTTGTTCGCTCTCGTCATCACCTCGGAAGCGTCATGCTGCGAACAAGCTTGGTACGCGGCGGCGGAGGTATCGCCATATCGGAGACCACTGTAGCGAGGTACTATGACTGCTGCTACTACCGGTAGCGTACACGTAGCGTCCGCGTCGCTGAATCCAGCACGTACGCGACGACCTTTGGTCGCCCCGATCTCCATCAATCCAGCAATGCCGGCCAAGGACCGGACGAGTACGTCTACATGCCCATCGGTTTTCTGAATCCAACGACACCGTACTCCATTGCACACTCTGCTTCGCAAATGATGCGGTAGCGTAAATAAAGTCGTAGTACTCCAGTAGGAGTAATAAACTTTTGTAAAAGATGATCAAAATGACCGGTGCTTTTGTTCTGTATGTGGAACCCTTTTCCCCTTTTCTGTAGTGCGTATACTACTTTTTTTTTTTACTTTACAAGGAGAACCGTAGTATAGTGTGTGTGCAAAAGGAAGGTGAAAAGGGAGAAAAGCATCAAACAAATACAGCACCACGGCACAATCTCTTTTTACCCTTTGTCGTTCGCCCGTGCAGAGAGGATCGAGAGGATGGATGTGAAGCATCACGGCCTTTGCAGCGGTACCTCTCACTGACGAAGCCAAGGAACAAGGCATATCTCCATCTGTACCTCGTCCTAAACATTCACCAGATAACGGAAATGGCAGTAAAAAGTTGTACTCGTACTGTAAAAAAAAAAACCATGGAACGAGAGGTACACATCTATCTGAGACCGCAACGTTGGATCGCTGCACCGTTTCGGTACAGCACGTCCGCACGGCGGTGCCTGGCTGATTGCCGTTCGACACTGCCGATCTCCATAGGATTCCCCCTAGCAACAGGAGTCCACACGGCTACACCAAACGTACCGGTTACTGCTGTCGCGGCAAACATTCTTGGCAACACTACATGTTGTACTGTTACAAGTAACATGGCCCTTATTTCAGACGACTTAAAATATTCCCAAAATTTTCAGGAACTGCATTTGCAGAGCAACGGTTCGTGGCAGAGTAGACATAACAACGGCGTGCATGATCAGTTCAAAATTTAAACAACAGTAGGGTCTCTGACAAATCCGCTGATAAATCATGGGTCCTGCTCCGGGACCTCCAAATGGAAGAAAACTCAACTGAACCCCCCCCCTCTCTGACTCTCTGAAATTGCACCGGCGCTTGGAAGTGGCAATTCGCCTTCAAAATCGCCACCACGCCCCCCAGCTGTACAAGTGACAAGAGCCTCTTGATACCCTTCCTAACTCGCTAAGCTATCACCGCTTGTGTCCGTTAGTATGGTCAGCCGACGTGCAGTTTTTGTGAACTCGCTGCAAATTCACAAGTTTTTAACGATTAGTCTCTGAACAAAACAAGATAACCATTAAAGAGTTAAAAAAAAAGGCAATGCTGATGGCTCCATCAGCTTTATGACGAGGATGCTTCCAAGGAAAGAGCACCCAGAGGTTGGGTGCTTCAAGATAATTGTGTCTAGATTACGCACTAGTTGAAAAGTCTAGCCAAGTCACAGACATCTACTGATGCATGGTTTTTATTGGTGGAGTAAAACAGGGCAACCATGCTGAATACAAGGGACATCATACCTAGTAGATTCATCAAACTTAATTTTAAAACGCAGAACAGAAACAAACATTTTAAACCGAAAAGAAACGAACCAGAAAGGTTTATCCCCTGTGTGTTTGAGTGCCCCCGATGCGTCGCGGTAGAAAACATGACTCATCAACTCATCTTTCTCAATGTCAAACATGTCCGCGAGCCTCTGATACAGCTCCTCATATGACCCAACACCGGAGAGATCAAGTGTACGCCCAACATCGTCTGACTGCATGAACACCTTGCAGTGCCCGGTTTCCAGCCCGAGATCAAGTAGCCTGTTAGTATCTTGGCACAATGGGACTCCTCCACTGGACATGTTTTCTGTAGCAGCGTCCTGATTGCTTCCTGGACTCGAGATATCCGAGTTACTCACCGTCTTCTCGGCGTTGCTATCTGAAGGGCTCTTCTTGGCAGCAGCAGCAGCAGCTAGAGGAAAGGCCCCTGCGTCGCCTAAGGATATCTGCTGCTCAGTGAGAATCGGTTTCCCAAACAGCATCAGTTGCTGCGGTGCAACCTTCTTGGCATCTGGTTTCTTGCTCTGGGGAGTGCCAATGGTCAGCAAGCAGGAGATGTCATCTCGAGCTGCCGGATGACCGATGATGAGCCCAGCTGCGATCCTCGGCTGCACGCCGTGATCGAGCGGGTGAAGCCCGTGGGGCGACAGAGTCGACTGCAGTTTGTTAAGGTGGAGATCTGATAAAGATATACCAAATTGAGCATGCCTGGCTCCCTGTATGCCTGCAGGAGTGCCATCCGGGAAATAGCACATCGGACCAACCCCGCGCCCCAGCGGGCTTCCATGGAACATCGGCGTCGGAAACTGGCCGTCGAGCGGAAGCTCCGGGTACAACGGAACGCACAGCTTCTTCCGGGGAGGAGGCGAGAACGGAGCAAGATGAATGGCCGGCATGTTTGAGACGAGCTCAACCAGCCATGGGTTCACTCTCTTCACGTTCTGTAACAAATCTGGTTCGTCCCAACAAACCTGCAAAAGGGTTGTGTTCATCATTATGACAACCTTATGTACTACACTCCTAATTGGAGTAAGCATCAACTGATAATACTCTGTAATTATGTGAAGCCGTCCTCAAGAGGTCATGATAATGAATTAATGATGGATGTTTACCTGAAGAAGCCTCCAAGGTGAATTCGGCCATCTGATGGGGTCAGCCACCTGAACGGCCGAGACAGTACCCATGAACCAGCTGATCCTTGACGAGTCCTCCGTCTCAAAGGCCATCTTGAACCTCATGCCGGCGCACCACTGGGTGCGCATCGCCGCCCGGACAGCCCCCGCCTTCACGCAGAACTCTGGCGTCCTCGCCCTCGGGTAGTAAACAACCTCAAAAGGTTGCCCACTCACCGCGTGATTAGCTGCCTCGACGACCTCCTCCGGCCGCACGCGCACTCTGACCTTCCCCCTGGACGCCATCATCTTGTTGCCATTCTCTTCCGCTCTCAAGAACATGGAGAAACCAGCGTAGTTTCCGCCCGGCGGAGGCGGATGATGCAGGAAATCCGGCCCGCCGATGCCGCCTTTCTTGGCGCGCCTGATGCCGACACAGAGGTCTCCGTTCTCCGTCCTCATGAACACGATGGAGTCCCCGGCGACGAGCTTCTTCTGGTTCACGAACGTGCTCCAGCCCGTGGTGAGGAGGTGGCGCCGGGGCGTGCCGCGGTAGATGTGCCGGAACTTCCAGACCACGCCGTGCACGTCCTTGGCGAGCACGGTCTGGACGGGGGGATCGGCCGAGTAGTCCAGCCGCGGGAAGATGGTCTCGGCGCAGTAGCGCGGCACGGAGAAGCCACCGCCGTTGTTCGCGTCGGACTGCGTCAGCGTTTTGGCGAACGACGCGGGCTTGTCCTCCTGCGCGGCGGCGGCGGCGGCGCCAATGCCGTCGTCGGCGTCGGCGGCGTATCCAGGCTCGTTGGGCCGGACGGGCGCGAGCCGGATCTTGGCGAAGACCTCGTCGGTGTCCGGATCGGCCATGTACCGGACGCCGTCGGCGCGGCAGAGAACGAGGGCCGGGACGCGCCCGGCGGGGAGCTCGACGGAGCCCTGCGCGTGCTCGGCGTGGCCCTGCGGGAAGTAGTACACCTTGGAGTGCACCGGCGGCATCTGGACCATGTCGCCGGCGCAGGCGTGCCACAGCTGCGGGTCCAGGCACTTGTCAGCCTCCCGCTCCCGCTCCATGGCCGCCGAGTCCACGAACGTTATCATCTTTGCCTTCCACGGAAGGAATTTCAGCGGAACGGAGCAATTCCCACCCACCGCACAGCTTTTATGGATGAAACTTCCCACCCCCTCCACTACCGCGAGAAGCTTTTCCGCTGCACAACCGCCATCATCATAGCCATCGTCATCAGAGTTTACAGCTGAAAAGGGCTGGTGAAAAGAAGCGGCAGAGAGGGGGGAAAAGCAAAGCGAGGAAGAGGGAATTTTGGCTCGGAAATCTTGCAGGGAAAGGGAACCCAACCAGCAGGACAAATTCATCAGGTCAGGTCACTCACCTTTCGGAGCAGCTCAGCTCAGATCCCTCCAAAGGAAGAGTGACGACGAACTGCGGGGGCAGTTTTTTTTTTTTTGGCACAGTGCAGAGCCTCTTCTCCCTCTTCTCTGCAGCTCAGCTGCGTTTGCCTCCCCGCAGGCGCTCAGGTGGGCGGCAGACTCAAGATTCCCTCCCGACTGCAGCAGCTGACAGGGGGGGCATAACAACTGCACCAGTGCCTAAATAGAGGGAGGAGGGAGAGAAGGTAGGCTCGGTACTCCTAGCTCTGCCGCTCATGCAAGTAACAGTACTCATAGTGGTACTGGAGTACTGCTAACCCCGGGTTTAGTGGCTTAATTAATTGTTTATTCTTACTTTTCAGTTCCATAGCCAAAGTACCATAAGTAATTATATTATTTCGTGGACCATTAGCGGCATCATTAGATCATTATCCGTTTCCGTCTCGTCTTTTCCACTTTTAAGTTTTTGTCCCCTTCTTTTATTTTGAAAATATTTTTTCCCCTTTAAACAATAAAGAAAATGGAAATGTGTCCGACTAAAAAAGTTGGGAGTAGTATATTTCTCCTTTTTTTTGCTGAAAAACTATAAAAGTAAAAAGTGAGTACTAGTTTAACTGTGGCATGCAGCATAAACACCAAAAGGTGTAACAGTATGGATGACCGATATGACTGCTGCGTCGGGATCGGCGTGTCCGGCGAAGCGGCGGCGATCCGCGCAGAACGCTCTGCTTCCGGCTCGGCCGCATGCGCTCGCCAGATTGCCATGTGACGCTCGCTTGTTCGCTTCCCAGCCCATCATCCGTTGCTAGCTAATCTTGCGGGTGTCCGCTTCCTTGGGAAACCAGCAAAAGCGATGCTATCATGCTGTACCTAAGGCACCGAGTTTACAACCTGTGCAAAATGGAGAACCAAATGGATTACTCGTTGATCAGTGCGATCTCATTTTTTTTACTTGTTCCTCAAAATAAAAGACAACATCTTTAAATATTCATTTTTCTGTTAATAGTCAATAGCAACAGCAAAGTGTACGATGCAACCTGATCAAATTGCAGCCCGTAGTTTTGACGTACATTCTCCTGCCCGCTGCGAGGCCGTCAAAATCTCGTTCAACCACCGCCCAAAAACACAAGTACGGTTCCCGTCAATCTCACCATTTATTTTCGCTCTCAAAAAGCACATGTTCGATCACATGAACAACACAGCCACTCCCTTGAAGAAACATCCAACGAAATTGTAAGAGCATTTCTTGTTGCACGCTGTTGCGGTCGATCTTGTGCACCGATCATACAGGTCGCCTGCACCAATCGACGGGCTCGCTGCGTCCTTGGGTTACCAAAGCGTGAAGGCTTGTGTCGGGCTCGAACTGGATCTCTTCTCTGATTGACGGAGTCCGTCACGAGAGTACTCAGCAAAATATGAGAGGAGAACCAAGGCAGCCGTATGTTGCTTGGACTGGTAACAGTAGCAACCAACCCACGAGGAGATGAGAAATTCTTCAGCTGTTTCTCCGGTTGTTGGCTGGTTCAAGTCTGTGTCGTTGAATGACCTGGACCGACAAACGTGCAAAGATGCAGTCAAATCACTCGCTGTCGACGATCAATTCGGCTGCCGCGCGTGATTGGTCGCGTTGGAATGACTCCTGTAGCAGTTGCTAAGGGGGTCATCTTGGTGGACTTTTGCTTGGTCTCAAGCCACGCAGCCTGCTTATTGCGCCTAGTCCTCACTCCTAAACTAGATTATTATTAGTAGGAGTGCTCATTTGGTAGTCTGGCGAGGTAGCAGCTACTTCTGAGATTGAGAAAGAAATATTTCTGGGATTATTGTAGACTTTTCAGGGTGTGAATGGAATTATATGGAAGCCATCTAGTCATAGAGACACGTAATTTGCCGGCGGTTTGAACTTTGACGCAGCTAGTATATTACTCCCTCCGGGTTTTAAAATATACGCCGTTAACTTTTAACATAAACTTTGACTATTTGTCTTATTAAAAAAATTATTTAAATGTGTAAATTTTTGTTATCATTTGGTTTATCATTAGTGAAATTTAAATCACGATTAATAATTTTACATAGTTGAACAAATTTTTTAATAAGACGAACAGTCAAAGTTGATGTTCAAAGTTAATAGTGTCAATAATTTAAAATCGAAAAGAGGAGATTAGTAGTGTTAACAAGGAATCGTTGTCACCGGGTTAAGAAAAGATCCCGCACCAAATTCTTATCATACGTAGTACAGCACCGGCGGCAGATCGTGCCAACTAATCTTGGGCGGGACACTAACTACCCATTTTCAGTTGCGTCTCTTCGGCTATCTTTGAGATTACTAAATTAAACTGTTGTCTTCATACGCACGAGGACCGCGGATAAGTATCATAATTGTACAAAGCGAGATGGGAATCGTTGTCTTGTCTCCCTACACATTCTTTTGCTGTCTGCGCTCCAGAGAGACTGCTAAACAGGGTTCGGTACGCCAACCACTTGTGTGCTTAATTTTTGTTATATAGGAGTATGCCGAGCGAGCGAATCAAGTTGCATGGCGTCTTCAATTCAAGGAGTCTTCTTAGAAGGCACATCCACAGGGTTTAGTGGCGTCAAGGCGATACCAGCCTCTCGTCACGGATCGATCGAGCAACCTACAGTACTGTAGCTGACAGATGGCCGCCTCATCGACCGTGCTGCCTAACCCATCTGTTCTAGCAGAAGTTGGTTCATGTGACTCCATCAGAAATGATGTTGGGTGCTGGACGGATCGATACGGGCGCAGCGGCAAGAATATCTCCAGATCTCCCCGCCCCTGTGGATCCAACCAACGAGCTAGCTAACCCATGGACAGCAAGCGGCCAAGTGACGGCGCAACTGGCCATGTGCCGCGGCCATCGTCGGCCAGGAACGGCACGAACACAGCGGAACCCGCCCGGCCGGCGGTGTGGTCACGTCGGTCGCCGGGTTAAATGATCTGCTCGTACGCAATTGTTGATCCGTCCAGACATGCCTGTAACTCTCGGCGGTACTGTGTGCATGTCCGCGACATTTTTTTTTATCTTGATATGATTTTTGTTGAAGAGAAAAATGCGGAACACTTGTTTGAAGATTTTTTATTTTGTTTAGAGGCGAGTGGTCTCGAACTATTTTAAATTTGGCCACGCTTTGTTTTAGCCCGATCCCGACGCCCATTTCAGGACGAGTGGTGCGCTCATGCTCCGTGTGTTTGTATAGTTTTCGCTGTGTGGACGTGTGGTTGCTGCTGCTATATAGGAATACCAAGCAATGCAGCAAGCAACCAGCTACATATATACATTTTGAGATTTTTGCGTGTTGCTATCTGCAATGACGCGTAGCGTCGGTTTCCTTCAAAAAGAACCAGTTGCATAATACTCCACCAGTATTCAGGCTCAGAAACACACACACACACACACACACACACACACACAGATTGTCTCCATTAGTGCTGAGCCCATGATGGTTTGCATGACCCAACCAACAGTGCAAAGTGATGATCTCGGCACCAAAACACAGGATACAAACTGTTGAACCAGACATCGACAACAGTGTGCCTTACAGTACAAGCGTTATTTGAAGGGACCAGGTGTCGGAATGAATGTGCCAACGACCTCCACCATTACCCATGTCTCTCTCTCCATCACTGGTTGATGATCTCCCCGTCTCTCTCTATGTGTGTGCGCGCTGATCATTCGAGTTGCAAGTGGGGCGAGTTTTGTTGCACCCGTGAGCTGTATTGTTAGCCGCAAAAGTATGCAAGCTTTACGAGAATCTGATAATCGTATCATTTGACATAGAGAAAATATGCGGTCATTATGAGAACCCATAACTTATCTACTCAACACATAATTTATCATTCTATTATTACATATACATCTAATTTAAAAATATTAGTAACTTTAAAGTGATAATTTTTTTACTTGTTCTAGTGAGTTTAATTGAGTTTAAAATTAGACCCTCAAATTAAAACCTCGTGTTCACACTATAAAATTTCAACGAATTTGACTAAAATTTGTTGAAAAATATTTTAAATAATAGTAAGCAACTTTATGCAAATTAGTATAAATAGAACAAACATAATAAACTGACAGGTTTTTGTGAGTTGTTGCGGACGTATCTACTTGTCTAGTGGGCTTCGCGAGTGAATTATTATTAAGCCGCGAAGAATATATCGTTATTCTGCAAAAGTAACTAATATATATTTTTTTAGACAAATATACGAGTTCGCGATAATACCCGCCTCACTTGCAACTTGACTGATCATCGACTCTGTTGCCTTGCGAGCCGCTCTCACTTGACACGGTTCTTCAGAGTTTTTATGGCTTACCTCGCTTGCTAGCGCAGAGACGAGATCATGCATGCATCAACGACTCACGGCGTTGTCACTCACTCCGAAATTCAAACTCATTTCCTTTTTATCGCACCACCCTACCACAGGTGCTGTTCAGCATCTACAGTATCAGTAAATTTGTTGATCCGCTGGCTCCATGTATGATAACAACGCTACTGCGATTGGGGACATGATATGAGGGTGCCATATGAAACCTCGGCGCGGCGTGCCCCAACCTCCGTGTCTGCGCAACTGCATGCACACGATGATCTGCCGGCTATCCTGGAGTACCGGGGCTGACAGTGTTTCGATACGGCGGTACTGCAGGACTGACACCTCTTCACAAAAAATCAAGGCGCCTTTCCGGGCTCGGATCCCCAAAGCACTGATCTGGAATTTCAAATCACCTGGCAGGTAGTACTAGGCAGGACAGCAACAACGAACGATAACCATGCACCTCGACGTCAAGATGTGTATACGTACGTATCGCTGTCATGACATCAAGGGCGTCTCGTGTCTTCCGTCGCGTCCTAGCTTCTGCGTACCGCAAGGTCCGCAGCGCGAAGGAAAAAGCTCTACACATACGCTGAATTTCATGGGTCCGTGTGTCCGGTCCGGACGGTACACATACGCATACGTCTACTCGGCTTGATGATCATTGTGTATGCGTTAGCTGGAACAGTCGAGGACGACCGATCGAGTGGCTTGTGTACGAGATTAACTGCGTTGTTTTGTCCCCGTGAACGCATGTGAGCTTGAAGTGGCCAAGTACACACAGACAATGCACAGTACCGGCGTACCGCTGCGTACGCTACTCCAGCGTCTCCTCGTTTCAACGTACGTACTCGATCCCTCCGGGAATTGGAGTACGCACTGGGCGGCCGGGTGGACTGGACAGACGAAAGACAGCCTCGCGAGAACAAAGATTCCAGCCGGGGGCCAGAGCAGAGCTAGGCGCCCTGCTGTAGGAGTGTTCAACAGTGCACTAGTCAGTATAGCTAGCGTAGCGTAGAGTATTCACGTGCACGTGAGGCGCGACATACGTGCCGTGACGACCACGCGCGCCGCCGCCTCCGCCGCCGGCGCTTGCTGCCCCCGGCAGGCCACCTGATGGCCGAGGCCGCCGTGCCGTGCCGACCACCGCTTTATCTTCCGGCCTACACGCGCGTGCAATCTCGCCTCGGGATCCAAACAGAATTACCACTGGGTCTCCTTGTCTCCAGAGGATACGCGTTCAGGCCATACGGATACAAGAAGCGACGACCAGACAAGCTCGAGGTGCTGACTTTGGGTGGTTGGGACTAGCTTTTGGTTTTTCTTTTGCAAAAACTATAAGCTCAACCAAAAAAAAATCAAATGTGACTAAAGTTTTTTCGAGAAAGTAGCTTTTTTTTAAGTTTAAAAGCAAAAGCAGGACTAGACTTACTTTTGTCGGCTATGGATGCGGATTTATATATATTATAATTATAATTATACATAATTATATATTACTATAGTTACACTTATGTAACGTATAATTATAACTACATTATAATAATATAATTATAATTATTTATACCACATAATTATAATTATATTACATAATAATATTTTAATTATAATTATATATATTACATAGTTTTAATTATATATAATTATAATTAGGTAATATAATTATAACTCTGTAATATATAATTATAATAAAAGTATAATTGTAATTATAGTAATATATAATTAATTATAATTATAATATATCATATAATTATAATTATATATAATTATAGCTATGTAATATATCTAATGTTTTATATATTATAATTATAGTTATGTAATATAATTATAATTATATAACTATTATAATTATATTATATAATTATAATTAATATATAATGTATATTATTATAATTATGTAATATAACTATAATTATTTTATAATTATATAGTTATAATCTATATTATATATTATATTTGTAATATATATAATATTATATATATTATACTTATATATATTTGTTTTACAGATTCACACCCTCACAGCTTTTTTATGTCAAATAGTTTTTAAATTTCTAAAAGCACATATTCTACAGCAAATGTTTCAAAGCTCACAGTTCACAGCTGCTTTTACACAGCTCACAGCTTAACCAAACATACCTTTTAACGAATGGCTACTGTTCTGAGTTGATCCGCCATGGGGCAAATTTGCTTCGTGGTTTATCGGTTTTTTGGATGCTGAGGTCCCCAAGGAGCCGCCCTAGTACTTCTGTGGCTCCAAACCAACTGTCAGGCCCATTACTGCTTGTTTGATTAACTGCCTGTGTTTATGGACCCAGCATGACTGTCTCTTGAATCGATAGGACGAAGTGGATAAGAGTTTGACCAAATTTAATTTTTGTAAAAGCCAACTTGACTAGGTGAAGTTAACCATCCTTGATTACTGCAAGAGCAACGCAGCAACAAGTTTCGTTGGGAAGTCTGCAGCCATCATCGTCAGTCAGAGGGGAGGTCCCCATGTCCTCCTGCCAAGAACCCAAGGAACCGGGGTTCGCAGCAAACACATCTCCACCGTTTCCAGGAACCGGGGTTGGAGAGATCCAACGCGTGCACGTGGGCTTCTCGCCCATGATTCGCGTGTTCATCGGTGCCGGGGTCGTCGGATCCGATCACTCTTTTATGCCGGTCGTTAACTCCGTGTCGATCCCCATGTGTCCTGGGTTCATCGCTCCTGGGGAAAGATCGCAGCAGAAGACTGGGTTTGAGTGAGTTCGAATCGAGCTCTGCGTTGGCTTTTGGAGGGCTAGACCTCGGACCAGGAGCCCCGGCATAGCCGTGGAAGACTGCTAACGTTGTTCAGCTGCTGGCTGGTGGTCTCCCTACTCCAGCTGGGAGCCTGGGAGGCGTCTGGCTCACGCGAATGCAGGCGACCAGCGACGCCTGCCTGCTGCTCAGTTTTGCGATGTGCATCGCTTGCGAGCTGTGCTGGGAGTCGCCTGCGAGAGAAGCGTCCAAATCGGTGATGAAGGCCCATTTGGTGGAACACAGATCGGATCGAGCTGTGGACTGCAGGACACGTTTGTTCGTCCACCCCGGCCCGAGGACGAAGCCCATTTATGTGTCTATTGCACTGTCTGCGGGCCGGGCTGGTGAAGTGATTTCCTGCTGCGCCCTTGTGTGAATGGGCCAAAATTATGGATATCCCAAAGCCTAGTTCTGCCGTCGCCATTGCTGTGCGGTGGACGCGGCCGCCGAGTTGGGGAACGCGAGGAGTTTCAGTTGGAATGGCGCTCAGCGGCGGCGATGAAATGGTCGGAGGAGATCCCGACGGCTTGCTTCGGCTTGTCGGACCTGCCGATCAAGCATGACTGCGATCAAGGACGCCATCCGCACAGCAGCGCTGGGCCAGGGGTGGCTCGACGATGAAAATTTAGGAACAGAGGGACTATGTATCCCTGCTAGTTGGTACTCAATACTCAGTATATGCAAGGTGGAAACCTGATCTCTACGCCAGTATCTTCACATAACATGCGACTAAAAAATATAACCTTCATTTTTGTTTCTCAAGTCGACACTCTATTTTTGTTTCCGCCTTATCCTTTTCATCATGAATCAGGCATTGCAATTCATCTGATGGAATCTCTTATGCCGGTAGTTTCAGGTCATTCGACTCGCCGATTCATATTCGGGAGGGATTCAAGTCGAGCATAGCACCATCTAGTGCACCGGCCTTCTGTATGGGACCAAGTGCATCAGCCGTCTGTACAGGGAATTCTGCTGACTATTTGATTGCCAGACCTTGTGCACGCAAAGCTGGCTCGTCTCTTTCAGGTGAGCCCTACCATCGAAACTGACATCCTTTTCTGTATGATATGCTGTGTTCTTTTGCTCATGCTCCATGGCTCTGCGACTACATGTGAACCAAATTTGGAACAATGTTGCAACTTTTTCATTGTATCCCCACTTGGAAGTAACACAGAAGCGTTGTTACCAGAGGAGTTGCACTGTATCCTTGAAGCTACTGTGAGATTCATAATTTCGACTCTATTGAACTACTACTCTGTTTTGGACTGAAAATGAGAATTCTTAACGCCACAACCACGATCTCCATCGAATTGGAGTGTGATTTGGCTAAGCAAACAGCTCAGATCTTCACTGCCAATGGCATACTGATTGCAATTACAGCATGTCTGCCTCAAGGGTAACCATAGAATGCATTACTATTCCACATGGTGTGGTCCTCTATCCAATCCAGTGCAACACCACACAGGAGTGGTACGTTGGCTGCTCAGTGCTCACGCCAGTACGCCACGATGCGCCGTCCTCTTCTGCCGCTGGCCGTTTCCAGTCACGTGTTACGTATACGTCGTAGTTGTTCGACCGTTAGTCATTACTGGTCGTAGTAAACAGTTTTGGATCTACTACTTGAACAGGAGCAACTTGCAGGTCAGAGTGTGGACGGCATCCCCTCGCGTTGTTTCTTGTAGCGCAGACAGAGCAAGCTACTCCATCATCAACGATTTTGCGATGGTTAATTCGGATTCGGCTTTGGTGATGTATAATTTCCGGTGAATTTTCGGTGTATAATCCTGCACATGAAATTTTCCCCATGTTTTCTGCAGAGCTGAATCCCAACGACCCCGAAGAAAGAGGTAGCAACAGTAGTGATGTGTACCACGGTAAGTTTACTCCTTGCTGATCAACAGATGCAAGATGCGTATGCATGTGATCCATGAATACTCCATTCTGCTAGTCATCTTGGTAGTCCTCGCAGGGTAGTACCACTGTCCTGTAAAACGTCGTCGTCTTCGTTTTATGGCAGAGTTATGGTACTCCTACACAAGTGCATTTACATCTGCAAATCAATGGGTGTCCCCTGCCTTTTCATTTCATCAGTTGAGAAAATACAGTAATTTAAAGGGACCAACATGTAGGGATCCTGCAGTCCTGCTTTAATTCTCAGGAAAAAAAAAATCTCAAGATATCTCCAAGCTTAAAGTCCAAGAGTCCTTAGGGCACCTTACTAGATTTGCACGCACCTGTGATTAGCCTAGCTAGACTGTAATGCCTTTGTTGCGCCGCATGACCTGCCCCACGTAAAAAAATGCATAATACTTGTACTACTAGTTTGCAAGCGAATTAAAAAAATGCACAATGATTTACAAGCGAATTGAGTTCACATGTTCACCATATGCGATTGATGTCTCCCTGACAGATGGTTCCTAGTCCTCTGCCCTGTGTTCATCATGCTCTATGTTTGGCGTTGGATGAACTCATTGCCAGAGCAGAGTGAGTAGCCGTTACTGTACTGTGACTTTACGTTCAAGTATCAAGAGTAGTAGTACGTTGCTACGGAGCAGGTTAGGTGCCCAACAGAAGCTTTTGCTGCTATTTTACTCAGAGAAAGGTACTTGAGCTACACTTGATGCTGCTGCTGCTCTCGCGGTTCATGATGAGGACCGCATAATCACCAACTCAGCTGTAGCTCATGACTCCAGTACATGGAGAATTGGAGATGATGCATTTCAGAATTTTTAAGCCTTTCTGCAGACACAACTAACCCACTTATAGAAGCCATCATTCCATGGCACTTTGGGCTCTCATTGCAGCAGTTTGCACTGATCTACTACTAATAATACACTGATACTGCCTGGTAAGTTCCTGACAGGAGCAAGGTGGACAAAACATCCAGAGTTGGAGGTTGCAGATTGCAGAGAAGGCAGCAAGATTCCAATGGAAGAAACCAACAGGCAGCAGCATGGTAGCGGCAACTAAAGGACAGATCAGAGATTGGTGCGGAGCGGCACCAGCCAGCCAACCCATCTGCTACCTTCACGCTGCATACTTAAGGTACACTAGTAGTAGATGCAGTACAAAACTAACATCTCGTCGCATACTTGCAGCAACATCTCATCATCTGTACTACTTAACAGCTCTCAAGTTCCCTGCTTCTTGCACCACCAGAGCTCAAACTCTCCAAGTCTCAAAGATGAGTGCTACTCCTACATAGGTAGGCAGTGTTCTTGTTGTGTGACCAACTGACAAGAGTGCACAGATGGGAGAAGCAGAAGAACTGGCGTCACCACAAGGCAACAGCCATGGAGAGGCACTGAAGCTCTTGAAGGTCTTGGCGGCATCTTCGATGGCCTTCTCCATCACACAGTTTCCCGCGAAGTGGCAGTCCATCAAGGACAAGCTTCAGCAGCTCTTCTGCAGTCTGAATTCTTTGTGCAGCTCCATCGGCGTCGATGGCAATGGTGATGACGAGGAGCGTCCCATGCTGGCTGAGCTTCTGCAGTCGGCTTCGGCAACAGTGAGGAGCATCCATGTTGTTGCTTCTCAGTGCGGCGATGGGTCTTTCAAGGGTGGAAGGCTGCGTCTGAGGAGTGACCTGGACAACCTGAGCTCCAAGCTTGATGCGCACATGAAGCAGCTCAAGGAGATGGCCTGCTCCGGGATGCCGTCACAGTCGAAGGCCATCGTCGCGGTGAGACCCGGCATCGAGGCCAGCGTAGGTGAGAAGACGTTCTACCTCAAGGATCTCTTCTCCAGGATCAGAATTGGTGGCACTGTTCAGAGAGCGCAAGCCCTGGCCGCCATTAGAGACCTATTAGCAGAAGACGAAGCGTGTGCAAAGGTTGTTGCTCTTGACATAGATGACGGAATCACCTTGCTAACTGGTTTTCTCGAATCCAGAGATGTGCACATCCAGGAAGAGGCGGCAGGCGCTGTGGCCATTGTTGCAAGCTCTGAATGCTACAGAGGGATGCTCGTTAAGGCTGGGGTGATTGCTCCACTTGTTCAGGTGCTGGAGAATGCAGCCAATGGCAGTGAGCTAGCCCGGGAGAGAGCAGTTCAGGCGCTGAGGGAGCTGACGGAGAACTCCGACAATGTGTGGGCTGTCTGCGCGCACGGCGGCCTGACGACGCTGCTGCATGCCTGTGCAGACGCCAATAGCAGTAACAAGCTGATCTGCTCATCTTTTGCAGTGCTGAGGAACCTGAGCAGGGTGGAGGAAGTGAAGATGTTCATGGTGGAGCAAGGGGTGGTCACCGAGCTGGTGAAGCTCTCCCAGAAAAAGGAAGAAGTGCGCAAGCTCGGCGCCGTCGAGTTGCTTCATGCCATGGCTCTGGATGATGCCGACGTTAGGGAAGAAGCGGTCAGGATGGGGGTGATCCAATCACTCCTCCAATTGATATACCCTGACCTCCCATATTCATACAAAGCCAGGGAGGTTGCTCTTGCAGCTATTTGGTTCTTCTCTTTCTCTTCTGCAAATTCATTAGACGATCTTATCAGCTCGGATGTTCTTGGTTGGCTTCTCTTCTATCTCAACAATGGCGACTATGCTGTTCTTGAATGTATCCTCAAAATTCTGAGGCATCTCTCTGTGGTTTCCGAGGAGTACAACAGGATGATGGGAAGATCAGGGTATTTGAGTGCCCTGGCAAGCTTGCTCGGAGCGAAATCCTGTCGTATCCGGGAAATGGCAGGCCAAGTGCTTTCTAGCTTACTGCAGCTTCACATGAATCGCGTCATTTTCATTCAAGACAGCGATAATTTGAACAAGTTGCTGCACCTGCTTGATCCATCGGAGGGAAAACTGATTGCCAAGGACTTGATCCTTTCTGCTATCCTGTCCTTGGCAGAGACCAAAAATGGAAGGAAGAAGATTGTGACATCCGAGCATTTCAGCACACTGAAAGAACTGGCCGACTCGGGTGATGTTGATGCCAAGACGGTTGTTAAGAAACTATCTACTAACAAACTGCAGACCATCTTCAGCAAAATATGGAATGTTTAAGTTATTTCTGACATGCTTTTCTTTTTCTTTTTTTTTTTGGAGTTATTGTAACATACAGCTTTATTTATCTCTAGTTTATTTGCTGGCCATAGCTTTCAATCCCCTGCAAGCTCAACATGAGCCATGAAGACTCCTTTGTGTTATATATTGCATTCAGTTATATCCAGGCTTTCTCATTCAGAATTTTGTGAAAACCGACTCCTCAAGCAATCTATTTGTATTTGTGCTATTTTGCCATTTGTAAATATATTGCCTTTTTGAAAGACGTAACCCAAAGTAAATACAGTGTTTCTTTATGGCTTACATATACATAGTCCTGCAAATATAGCTTAGGAATCCTACCGATAGGAGCTATCAAGAGTTCTTTTATTGAAGTACTGATATCACTTTTAACACAGAATTATCAGAAATTAGCAAGACAAAAATAGGTTGTCGTGCTCATTTATAGCATCTTGTTTCTTTCTCATCCTTTTATTGCAGTGATTTTGGCACTCCCGTGATACTCCAGAGATGGGCATGTGACCATCCAGCAATAATGATCATGAACACTGTGTGGTCCAAATCAACAAAACATGCTGCGTCAGTAAAATGTGGGTGCTAAACTTCCAAGTGGTGAATGTGAATTCATAAATAGCTACTACAAATTCTGACTGCTGCTGAAGGCCGTCTTACTATTTCTTACTGGTGTTTGAATTTCTAAGAAAAATATGGCAGAGATGGGAGTCTTAAGACAGAAAGTTGAAATTCCTTGCTGATTCTGTTATTGGGGTGGATTTAGCAGATAGAAAACAGATGGTGTATAATTAAGATGGTGACAACATCTCATCGATCTTCAGATAAAGATGTCCTCTTGCATTTCCAATCAAAGGAAACAATATATGAACCAAAAAAAAAGGCAGGGATGCAAGAAACCACACCAGCATCCTGTACTGGATCAAAACAAGAACACACATACAATTCGAAACATGACACACATTTACTAATAGGATCTTAACAACTGAAATAGTAAAAGGAAGCATGAGATGAATGTAACAATAGACATACGCAGCTCAAGTCAAGCAGGCAATCCAACACTCATGGAGGGGAGTTGAGCTGATGGAGAAATGGGCCCAAACCATGCTGCTTTTCAAGCTTCTTGTTCTGCTGCTGCTGCCTCTGATGATTCAACCTCAAGGACCCGTGCCTGATAGGGCGTAATGGCATTGTCATCATCCACTGCAGCAGTGAAGAAAGATCGCTTCCCAACCAGATCTGCGACCCGTTTTGCACACCCTGAGTCGCGTGGGCTCTCATCAACAGGAGGTATGGTCCTAATCCTTGGGAGCAGCTCTGCAACCTTGGCAATTGTTTCAGGAGACTGGTCATCATTTGACGGCTCGGTAACCTTTGCTCTGATCTCCCTTTGGCTTGCACCACCTGCCGATCCAGGGCGTGACGGCTTGCGATGCCTCTCTTGTGTTCCAACTCCCAGGGATGAGCAAGGTGTGAGGCTGTAGCGGCTTGGAACGACCCTGACCTTGGAGCTCCCCGCCGGCCTCCTGCCATTGACACCACTGCCGATGTGATCCAGAACGCCTTTGGCCTTGACCTCACCAACCACCTTGCCAGCCCCAACTGCTGCATTGCCTCCCCTTGTCTCAACAGGCTTGGCATTGCCTCCCCTTGTCTCAGTAGACTTGGCAGTGGATTGCCTCCTGGACCTGGAAGGGCTCATGCTTCCGCTCCTCGCCTTGGCTCTACTTGCGATTGTCCCTTGCCTAGCGTCCAGTGCCTGTCTGGCATTGCTCGACGGCCATGGCTTGGAAGGGACGGCGTGCTGCTTGGAATGCTGGCCTTCTTCTCGGACTGAACTGAGTCTGTTGGGGAACGGCTTGACCCGCGCAGCCGCGGTCGCCGTTGGCTTGCTGCTGACGCCGCGGTGGATCTCCAAGGGCCCGAGGCTGACCCCTCTTCGCCGCTGCACAGGGGGCTCCTTGATCGGCTTCAGGATCGGCCTCGCGGCACCCTCCACCTGAAGTCTCGGTTGCGGCGCCGCGGCGGGAACCCTAGGGTTCGCGGCGGCGATGTCGAGGGGGCCGAGGCTGAGTCCCCTGCCCCGCGACGCCGGGGCCTGCTGCTTGGCTGGCTTCGGACCGAAGGCGGGCTGCTGCTTCTCGGAGAGTGGGTTAGGGTTGACGGCGGCAGCGGTAGCGACGACCTCGAGGGGGCCGAGGCTGAGCCCCCTTGTCCGCGCCCGCGCCGCCTTCGCCGCGACATCCGCGGCCGCGGCGCGCTTGGGCTCCGGCTGCTGGGCGCAGCGCAGGTGGTGGAGGCGGGAGGAGAGGCGCAGGATCTCCGCCTCGATGTGGTCGATCTCCGCGTCCACGTCCGCGGCTCCGGGCTCGGGGCGCTGGTTCTCCTTGTCGCCCTCCCGGGCGCCTGTCGCGGCGAGCGCGTGCCACGCCGAGGCGGAGGAGACGTCGTCGAAGGCGGCGTTGTTCCAGACGTGCACCAGCGGGATGAGCGGGTCCTCCTCCATCACCGACGCCGCCGTGTCGCCGGAGAACGCCCTTCGCCTTCAGCGCCGGGCGGCACACGCAGGGATCGGTGTCACGCGACGAACAAATCGAAGTTGAAGTGAGAACAGATGGATGGGTACCTGGATCGACTGATCGGTGGGTGGAGACGGGGACTGCGATTCTGCGTCGTTGCGAGTTGGGGGGATGGAAATTGGATGCGATGCGAGGAAAGGCCGAAAGGGGCGGAGGGTTTAAGAGGCGGATCCTGACTCGACCGTTGGGAGTCGGGCGCGGAAGGGGAGCGCCGCGCTTTGTATTATTGCAAGTTGATTTTTTATCGAAAGAAAAATGGCGTTGGAAAAAGGTAGCGGGTGGGTGGAGCATCGGGCGAGGTAGACGTTGGTGCTGTGCTGGTGCGCATCCACCGAAACCGCCATCGATGTCATGACCATCTCGATAAATTTCGTCGAAATGAATTGCAATTTGGAACGAAAGGACTCCTACCAAACAACCTGGAAATCAAGGAACTCCTACTGCTTCAGAGGATCCAATGCTTGTGCAGGGAAAACAAAGAAATTCGTTCCTTTCGACTCACTCATCTACTTTTCTTTGTCCGAGGCACTGAAAACTGATTCAAATTAACGGCGTGGATCACACGGAGCCTGCAATCAAACGAGCTGCTTTCCCGCCGAATGTTGGGACTTGGGCGACCCGAGGCCGAGAGCCCAGCACAGATGCTGCGAACCATGAAGCATCAATAATCAACAACAGGCGGAGCTTTTGCGAGTCTTCTTCAACTTCACATGAGAAAAGTTCTTCCAAAGAACATCATCAGAAACAAGTTCCACAAAAGAGAACTTTTTAGAGCTAGCATTTCCTCCCAACGACGCACCCGTGCAAACGAGCCGGCGCCAATCGCCAGCCCCAAACAAAATTTGACGTCTTGCTCCTGCAGCGAGACGCGGAACGCCTGTTCCCGTCCGTTGCACATGCCGGCGGCGAACACCTGACCTGAGAAATTTCCGGAAGCAACGAGCAATCAGGTGGTGTGAGTTGTGACCCGGACGGCTCCGCGAACGAGAGGCGCGGGGGAGACGGTGGCTGGGTGCGTGCGTCCACGGATTTGGGTTAGTAGCCCGTGCGCGCGCGTGCGTGCACCGGCTGGACTGGGCGCGACGGCGCCGAGCCCAGGATCGGTTGGGACGGCGTCGGTGCAAAAGGTGGAGCGAACTCGCGAGAGAGGGTTCGAAGCCAACCGGAGCCAGGCCCGCTACAACGAAAAAAAAAAGAAGAGAAATCTCCACGCGGTCCAACCCCTGGTTTTTGGGGAACCCGGGAGTGGTCAAGCAGAAACCAGCAACCAGAGCCCCCTGTTTCGCCTCCTGCCGAGCGCGGAGCGCCCGAGTTTATAACCACCGCGATCGCCTCTCGCCGTCGTCGCCGTAGCGCAAAGCGTCAAGCAGAGCGAAGCGATCACAAGCAACCAGCAAGCCAAAGCGACTCCACCCGTACGGGAAAGAGCGCGTGGAAGAGTGAGTGGTGCTAAAGGAAGATGAGCGCGGCGTCGGCGAGCAAGAAAGCCTCGTCGTTCGTGGTGGCGGCGAGCATGAGCGCTGTGGAGGCGCTCAAGGACCAGGCGGGGCTGTGCCGCTGGGACTACGCGATCCGGTCGGTGTACCAGCGCGCCAAGGTCTCCGGCCGCGCCTTCCCGGTGCCCCTCTCGTCGTCGTCGTCCCAGATCGCGGGCGGCAGCGCGGCCTCTGCCACTGTCGGTAGGACCGCCAGGCCCAGGCGATCGGAAGAGGAGAAACTGCACAAGGCGTACCACCTCGTCTGCTGGGGGCCGAATTAATTAGTTAGAAGGATCATGATCGTCGTATGCGATTTCTCATCTTCGTCTCGTATTCTCATTGGTGATGTGTAGATCGAGATGTATCTACAAATTTTCATGTACTTTCTCCCTTCGTTTGAGAGAAATTGATGAGTAAAGAGATGAAAATGAAAGAATTTACTGCAATCGAATCGCTTCTTTCTTGGTTCTTGCCGATCGTACTCTCTGCATCTTTCTCACTGACTGAATGCCTGAAAGCTGAAACTAACAGAGCAAGCGATCATCTCTCGAGGGGAAATTATGCTTGTTTGTGGGCCAGCAGGCACATGTTAAATCGAGTGCAGCACTGGTGATCAGATCGAGGCCACTCCGCAAATGATTTCGCAGCAGCCCAGGTCATCAACGCTGCACTCGATGATGCGTTTGGTCTCACCATCAGATGACTGACGCTTTCCTTGCTCATTCCTCAACCGAGGCAAGTTTGATGAACTGGTACTGCCGTACTGCAACGTTTGCCAATTTATGAGATGTTTAACAACTTTGTACTGCCGAATTCGATGCCAGTACAAGGTGAGGTAGCATCATAGGAGTACTTGCTTCATTTTGCCAGCTATAACCACCGGCAATTGTACCAACTCCTGATGGGCTGATGGGCCGGATGATCGATTGCGAGCCGTGCATTTGAGCTGGGCCCTGTAGCAATCAGGACTCAGGAGCCGAGCAAGCCCAAAGAAACTTGTCCGTGAGAAAGGCCTTATTATTTCAAAGTGATGTACAAATTGCATGCAAAAATAGAATTCTGTACATTTTTTTTGGGGTGGGATGGGGGGATCCTGTACAAATTATCTATTCGTTTGATACGATATACAAATTACTCCCTCCGATTTTAAAATATTGACACTATTGACTTTTTATATCAACTTTCACCACTCGTTTTATTAAAAAAATTTGTTCAAACATGTAAAATTTTATTATTATTTGTTTTATCATTGATGAAATTAAACCACGGCTAATAATTTTACACATTAAAATAAATTTTTTGAATAAAACGAATGATCAAAGTTGATATTAAAAGTCAACCGTATCAATAATTTAAAACCGAGAGTAGTGAGCAGGTTGAGTGATCTCACCGACGAAATGAATATGTGCAAGAGAGATCACATCCCAAGCCCACCAACGTATGCATTGCACACCGCGAACAGACCGCCCGGGTGTCATTTCCCTTCGGCGTCGCGCTGCAGTTGCCGGAGCAGCTCCTCGGGCGGCGCGTCGCGCCACACCCGCAGCTGGGCAACGCCGTGCCCGAGCTTGGCGAACCCGTGCGCCACCCGGTTCCCCTGCCGGCGCACGTGGGACACCCTCATGTCGTCGAGCAGCGGAAGCAGGGCGGCGATCTCCTCGCAGAGCCGCTGGTCCGCCTCGGACCGCACGCGCGCGCGGTCCCGGACAACGTCCACCACCGTCTTGGCGTCGCCCTCGATCCAGACGCTGTGCCAGCCGTTGGCCACCGCCAGCTCCAAGCCGCGGCGGAGCGCCGCGAGCTCGGCCACGGAGCTCGTCGCCGTGCCGATGCGCTCCGCGTAGCCCAGCACGAACCCGCCCTCGTGGTCGCGGTACACGCCGCCGATGCTCGCGCGCCGGGACGCGTGCTTCGACGACCCGTCGAAGTTGAGCTTCAGCCGGCCCGCCTCAGGCTTCCGCCACGTGGTCGCGGACGGCTCCGGTATCCCACCGTGCAGGCTCCGCCGCCTCCCTCCTCCTCGCGGCACCGCCCTGCCGGCGCCGGCGACGAAGCAGGCCGACAAAGGGTTGCACAGCAGCATGCAGCCCAGAGGACGGTGCACCCGCAGCATTGTGTTCACCGGGAAATGGCCGATCTATCTATCTGTGTATTTAGCGTCCGCGCAAGCACTTTTCTTGAAGCGATCGATCACTTGTTGAGGCGCATGAATTCAAGTGCGCTGTCCATCTTCGAGCTGGTTGACCGGAGATTGGCAAGACGTGCAGATCACAGACGGATGAAGATATCCTGGGGGATGGAGCAAGCAACCGGAGGAGAGGCTTGGTTTTTGAAATTGGCTCGAGGGCGCGAGCTAAGCATATTCCAGCGAGGAAGACAGGAGGTTGCCGAGCGGTGCTTGCCTTCTTTCCTGAGTTGCCAGCGCGGGAAGCAACAGCACCGTACGTTGCTTGCTGCCTTGCTTTGGGGCTCCTAAAAACCGAAGCGCGTGTTTGAATTTTTCATTGCTGCGCTGCGCATGTGTAAGTCGTGCCTTGTGTTTACTGCAAACTGTTTGTAGGAATATTCCTTATCCAAAATAAGAATCGAGCTGAATACTCCGTACTGAAGGCAGATTCATTATTAAAATATTTCAAATTTATATTTTCAAATGAGGAAATTATTTTTTAAGGGCGTGCATAGCTGGAAAAAGATCCCTTCTTAGCCATGCTTCTGCATAATAGTTCGGTCTGGTTTACGTTAGTGCAATTGGCTGTCACCAGAAGCTCCAGTCCACTAGCCTCGATGGTCGTTTCTTTCTTTTCTTCTGTATCATTTTTTTTCAGTTTTCGTTCCTAATTATGCATTCCCTTCAATTTAAATTAGCAAGGATACGTTCCAGTTGAAAATATACAAGTACAGGACCATCTTAGTAATACTAGGCAGAGCTATGTAAATACGAAGAACCGGCGTCGTCGGCGAGAGCCTGAAACAACATCGGGATCGGTGGCACATCCATCATCAAGACGCCCTCCAGCACCTGGACTACCTGTTCCATCGTCGGCCGGTGCGCCTCGTCGTCCTGCACGCACCAGCACGCGACCCTGCACGCGCGGTCCAGCTCCCGCTCGTCCACGTCGCCGTTGAGCCGCTCGTCCAGCAACCCGAGGAGCGCATCCCCTTCGCTCACCATCCTCGTGGCCACCAGCGGGAAGTACTCCGACATCCCGCTCTGCCCCTCGGAAGCGGCGGAGCTCTGCGCGTTCCTCCGGCCGGAAATGATCTCCAGCAGCACCATCCCGTAGCTGTACACGTCGGCCTTGGCGGTGATCGGCACGCCGGAGATCCACTCCGGCGCGAGGTACCCGATGGTGCCCCGCACCGTGGTCAGGACACGGCTGAAGTCCCTCCCGACCAGCTTCGCCATGCCGAAGTCCGCGACCTTGGGCACGAGGTTCTCGTCCAGCAAGATATTCTCCGGCTTGATGTCGCAGTGGATGATGCGGTCCCTGCAACCGTCGTGGAGGTAGAGCAAGCCCCGCGCGGCGCCGAGCGCGATCTGGAACCTCGCGCACCAGCTCAACGTCGACGCGGCAGCTCTGCGGAACAGAGCTCTGTCCAACGAGCCATTCGGCATGTAGTCGTAGACGAGAAGCCGCTCGCTGCGGTTCGATGAGAAGCCCCGGAGGCGGACGAGGTTGACATGTTGGATCGTGCCGATGGTGCGGACCTCGTTTCTGAACTGCTTCTCCCCCAAGCAGAGTTGGCCTTCCAGCTTCTTCACCGCGATGGCAGCCCGGGAGCCAGGCAGTGTTCCCTTGTACACCGACCCGAAGCTGCCGCCGCCGACCTTCTCCGAGAAGTTCTTGGTCGCCCTCCTCACGTCGTTGTACTTCAACGCCGTCAGGTTACCACCAGCTAATGCTGCTTGCATGAATCTCACTCTCCTCTGCCTTCTCTTGTATAATATAGCGAGCAGATACACTGCTAGAAACACTGCGGTTGAGCCCATTGATGCCAATGCGATTGTTTTCTTAGAGCTTTTTGAAGGCACATCCATGGTGGCAGACACACGGACGTAAAGATCATTCCCGCCCCCGGCTGTGCCGTCGGCCAGCTGCTGCAAGTTGAGCAAATCACCGTACCATAGAGCACAGCCATTGCCATATGAGTAGGCATTGCAATCACAATTCCGCATGCAAATCAACATGCAGTCCTGGGTGCTTGATGCTAGTGCGAATGACGGGTTCCTCGGCATCGAGATAGCAGGCATCAGAAGGAAGTAGTCGTCGTCCTCCTTGCCGTGTTGCGCCGAAACGTTCGTGCCTCTATCGCACTGCAACGCAGTGTTCCGGGCGCAACCCTGCGTGCGATCTCCTAGCTCCCAATCTCCAGCAGACACAGGGCGGAAGCCGGTGAGGCAGCTGCAGAAGGGCTCGCCCTTCTCGTCGCAGACGCCGAACGCGCCGCAGACGGCATAGACGTCGCAGAGCTGGTGCGGCTCCGTCCATATGAGCATCCACTGGTCGATCTCCGGCACCCACGTGAGCTGCCTTACCTCGCCGGAGATATCCATCACCAATCTTGAGATCACCGTGGGATCCTGTAGCCAGTAGGTGAAGTAGCTGGTGTTCGCGTTGGACACGAACTCGAAGCTGTAGATATAGTGCGACGTCATCTCCGGGATGCCGGTGAAGATGTTGCCGTTCCACTCTCCGCTACTCCAGAAACGCACGGTCTTGTTCCAGGATATGAAGAACTGGCTGGTCCCGTTCGGGTCAATCCCAAGAGAGTACATGCCGGGAGCCGGATCGACGTAGTTCTTCCAAGACGTTACCTCCTGCACGTCGCCGGTGACCTTGTTCATCCCGATACGGAATCCAGGGAGCCAAGTGTCGGTGGGGTGGTCCATGCTCTGCCACAGGACCTCGCCGTTCTCGCGCCGGAGCACGAGGTTCCCGCTGTCCAAGATGACCGCCGCCACGTTGCTGTTCGGGCCGGCGGCGCTGACCTTCGTGGACCAGACGAGCTTGCCGGCTTCGTTGATGATCACAAGGTTGCCGTCCGCCGCTACGGCCAACCGAGAGGACGCGATGTCCGTGACCGGAGCGGCTCTGTTCGCGACCCAGACGGGTGTGCACCGCGACACGCTCTTCTTGTACCAGATCCCCAGGTAGTACTTGTTATAGGAGGAGGAGGAGGAGGAGGTTGTGTTGCTGTCACCTGGAGGACGGAAGAAGCCCAGCTCAAAGTCGCCGCCTCTTGACACGATCGTCTGGCTGCCGGAGATGCCGGAGCCAGCAGAGATGGTGTCGGACGCGAAGCCCCGTGCGATGCAGAGGATGGCCATGGCCGTGAGGAGTAGGGCGGCTGAACCGGCCATGGATACGGCAAACGATTGGAAGGAACAACTGTGTGCAGGGTGCTGATCGCGACTGAGCACCGAGTTGAAGTACGATATTTATAGGACAAAAATGTTTATTGTGCGGTCGTGTTGATGGCAACTTGAGGAATAATGGTTCATCAGTTAAGATACTGTTGAGCTTAATTGTGTCGTGCATGTGTTTCCTTCCCTGAAGGTTCCTGGCACGTAAATACTGCTTCATTTTAAAAAATAATATTTGTTTTTTTACATGTGAAGTTTATGTTTATGCCCATTTGGAACCTAGGATTTTTTTTAACAACAGAAGGGCAAAGCTTTATGGATTATATATATTAAAAGAAAAGGTTATTTGAATTTCACAGTAACAAATTTATTTTTTTTTAAAAAACATAAAAAATGCGAAAAATTTCTGTGTTCCAAAAGGGTCTTAGATGTGGTTGATTGTTTTTTAATCTATAATCAATAATTTTTATATATTCATTCAACTTTAACAACAGTTGGCAACGAGGACAACTTGACTTGATTTCGTGTGATAGACGGATTGACGACCGGACTTTGAGAAAGTGATTTCCACGGACATGCGGAGAGTGATTTTCCACGGACATGCGGAAAGGATTTCCATGGACATGCGGTGCTAACTTTTCTTACGGAATACAAAAGGCGGCTGACTAAAAGGCCTTTGTGACTGCGGCACATAGGCCCATAACTAAAACGGCTTGCGGCCTGCTAGTAAGGAGACGGCTCCGCTTCGGCCCGGCCAGGTCCGGCCTGCTAGTGATTGAAGGCCCGTTCGTTTCCGTTTAAGGGCAGAGGCAGCTTATTTGTTTGAGCTTAGAGCTACAGTAAAATTTAATTGAATTGCTGTGCAACACAGCTGCTGAATCAGCAGCCGAAAGCGCCCTGAGTTTGCAATTCCAACGGCACAAACAAAAATGTTCGATCTGCTTTCTCCCAGTCACGTTTCCTGAACATTTTGCTGCAGTCCATTTACCAGTCGGGTCAGGAACCAATTTCCGGCCCGTGTTTTTTTTTTTTGAAGGGAAGGCTCTAGGAGCCCGGCTTTTGTAGAAAGCCAATCAGCGAACAAAATAGTCTATGTGCCCGCGCTACACTATGGGTAAAACAAAACGACAAAATTTCTTGTGATTCAAGATTTTTTTATATGTATATTCTTTATAGTATTATCAAGATCATATAATTCAATTGTGATATATTCGGACGTCCTAAGATGATGTGTAATCTTAATGCTTCACGCGTGGGCACGTGTCCTTATGCGGTAAGTCATCTCTCTGTTTTGATGTCATCATATATGAAGCGGCCAATTGAAATAGACAGTAGAAGTTTTTTTATCACTTAGATGATCAACTAAGGCATGTCACGAGATCTTCACGGAAGATGACACGATGATTTGCCAGAACAGAACAAACTATACCCTGACATTCTCATGGTCACAGAATATCAAATTCAACATACAGCAACCATCCAGCATGACTATAATTCGAACGAAGTTCTCTATAGTAGTAGACAGCAGGTAAGGATAAATAACAGTTAACAGGTCAACATCTTACATGTTTAGACAACTCGCTTACATAGGCTAGACTGGACTGCCAAAACAATTGTATATTTGACACCTAAACTAACTCTAAAGCCTTCAGTCTTCTCGTGTCCTCCAGGTTAGGAGCTGCCTAAGCTCCGGAATATATGTTATCTTGTCACCGCGCCAACAATCGTGGGCACCAAGACTTCATTTCGGTACAGCAAAGGGAAAAGTAGCTTTGTTCCTCTATTACATGGTCAACTGTTAGCAGAATTAGGGCTCGAACCATCTGTTGGACTTGAAGCCGCTGGCCTCTGTGGTTTACTTCTAATGAAGCTTTTCATATAGAGGGCTCCAAATAAAATCGCCTGTTAGCATCAAAGTATGTTTATCATCATAAAGAAATAAAAAAAAGTGTAATATTGTGAGATGGTGGCTGATAGATGACTTGCTATACCAACCCATTGCATCTAGCTGAGAGGATGTACAAAACAGATGTAGGACAGCAATATACTCACCAGCCACAACAGCATGTGAATAAATGTTGTTAGAGAAAGATTAAACAACACAAATGCGGAAACAGATGAGAAATTTAATAATTATTATTTTATTGAAGAGCATGAGGAACAGATGAGAAGAATTCAGAATTCTCTCGCACTCTATTGGACTCAAGCTAGAAGGTTTGAATTAACCCAAAAATCATCTCTTAACATCCTCTTTCCTTTGGTCTGTAGGCACCAAATTACAATAAAATGATAGAAGGCATGTCCTAAGATGTTCCTCCACATAATGTTACTGATGAAGTTTCCTTTCCTTCCAACATGAGCTTTTCTTCATCATTTCATTGTTTGGAGGTTCCGTGGCCAATGCCAGTGCTCCAAATGTATCAATGATCACATTGACCCAGAGCAATTGCATAAGAACAGTGAGAGTTCAACACAATGAAAAGAAAATAAGAAATTTCAATGTTAAGATGTTCCAACCACTCCTACAAGTCTTAAGGTTTATGAACATGTCCTTATAAAATCTTTTTTTAGAGGGGGGGGGGGGAGGGGGATAGGTTTATGTTAGAATTTTATTCGAGAATGAATCTACATATATACTGGGCAATTAGGAAATGGTAATCCATAATTGGAAATTCCTATCTACAAAGTAGCTAATGTCACAAATAATAAAATATCTACAGAAACATTACCTGTACCTGTCAAGCAAGCTGAGGAGAAGTTTACAACGAGAGCAACTATGACTGTCAGCTGAAACTGTACAAATATCTGAATGCTGATGTACACAGACCACATTTTGCGACAATGACAATGGCGGAAAAGTTGTCATCAATAATAATGACATCGGCACTCTCCTTTGCGACCTTCAGAATATTGAGATAGAGTAAATAATGGATTAACTTTAGAGATCACGTATATATTCTGCTACTTGTGGATTTATGGTCTGATAAATATTGCAATGGTACAGAAAGGAGCAAAATTACAGTGACAAATATAGCTAGCAATCACATTCCTAGATGTATTTTATACCAGTGATACTTCAGGTGTATTTAAGCGCAAATATTACTTCAGTTCCGGCGATGCCCGTTGCAACCCCAATATCAGCTTTATGTAGGGCAGGTGCATCATTTGTCCTATCACCAGTCACCATGACAACCTCATCAAGTGAAGTCTGAAGATATTTCACAAAGGTGTGTTTGTCAAGCGGCGAAGATCTTACCATCACTTGATGCATGAAACATAACACATTGATAAAATGAACTACAAGGATAGGCAAAAACGCCAAGATGAGTAATAAAAAAAACTGCAAGCTTACCTGTATTTTGGGTATCAATTCAGTCATTTCTGCTTGGCTCTTAGTGTAAAGCACCTATCCATTTTTTAATGTGAAATGGAGCTGCTGCAGCTTCTAGAATCATCCACCAAAACGAAGAATAAACACAAAGATCTGTTGAATATCTATATTTAGTCTCTAATTGAATTTCTTTAGCAACTTGCAGCATGAAAACTATGGGTTTTCTAAGAAAGACAACAATAAATCATAAAGTTTTGCATACTATCACGTCATTTGAGCAATTGAGGGACTCCACAAATTGTCATCCAAATCAACATTGATTGGTTTAGTCTGGAGCAAAATCTCAGCATTGCTTGATGGTGCAAAAGGCTTGACCATCAGTCATTCCCTACAGCACTCAAACATTCAGATCAATGAACATAATTATATTATAGAACATTAAAATGTAGAATATTAGAAGACATTCAAGGCAAATTCATAGCCAAGTTGTAGCCTCACGGTGAGGCGGCTGCAGCTCCCTAGCAGACCCCATGAGCAACGTCCGGTAGATGGATTGCAAATGATAGGAAGTGTAGGAGCCAACAGAATCTTGTGTCTCCATGTCTTAAGAAGGAGCAGGTTAATTTTCAACAATGGATGGAAGGAAAATAAAAGCAAATACCGTGGGGGAGCCTACAGGAGCAGTCCGGTGGGATGTCGTAAGGAGGGGTTGAAGGAGTGCGACCCTGCACCGTCTCAAATCCTTGCCGCGCAGCTACTGTCACCCAAATCCTCACCTCCGACCTTTAGACCGTCGCCGATGGTGCCCATCTGCGCTCCATAGGCCGCAGGTTCCGCAATCAGCTCGTGCCGTTTGCGCGCGGGGAAGGGGGAGGGGAATGAGGTAGTCCACGAGTCTATGCCCTTGTCTGCCGCAGCGGATGGGGAGGAGGTACGCTGCGACGACGCGGTTGGGAAGGCGCCAGCAGCGGGGAAGGTGGCAGACCACGCCAGGGCACGGGGAAAGGAGGCGGCAGCAGCGAGGAGCGATGGGGCGACGATGCGGTCGAGGACGAGGCGACGGCGGTGGCGGGAAGGAGGCCGCGACAGCGACGGGGGAATGAGGCGGGGGCGGTCGGCGCCAGGGGGAAGGCGGCGGCGAGGGCCAAGTTGGGGATTGAGGATGGTGTAGCGCGCTAGGGTTCCGTGGGTGCGGCGGGAGAGGGGGATGCAGCGGGCACACCTGTCAGTGCCGAGATGGAGGCTGAGGAAGGGATGTTGGACGAAGATCGGACGGATGAAAACGCCTAATACAGAAAATCGACACTCACCAGTTGCCATTTTTATAGGAGTAGAGACAAGTGTCTCCGGTTGAGGTACAAGACCATTACAAGCCGAAAATTACCGCACCAAAAGACAAACCAAAACACACAGCTCACATAAACCTACAACTCCACTATGTCACTAATAGGAGCTCTGTTCGGAAAGAAAGTCTTCAGCTTCTCAATCATATCCTGGCATAAATGCAACCTCCTCTTGTTCATTTTTTTAAGACATTTTCATCTCTGCAAGTTTGATAAACCGTTGGTTAGCACTTCAACCGAACGTCGAGGCACATATCTTTGAATGTCATCCTGTTCCTAATATCCCAAATTGCCTACGCAAAACCTGCAATGATAAAAAACCTGCAATGATAAAAAAAAAGTGTTTCTCCTGAGCCCCAGCCTGGTATACATTCAGGTCTGCTCTAGCTCCTTCATAGAGCCTGGATACTCCCCCCAATTCCAGTATTCGCTTAGTACATTCCAACAAAACCTAGCTAACGGGCAATAGAACAACAAATGATCAGCATCCTCCTCTTTCTGACAGACATGACATAAAGCACTCCTCTTCCTATCTCGCTCTTTCAGCTGCAGTCTGGTTGGCAACCTATTTTGCAATGCCCGTGTTCATATTATTCCGTTTATTTACGAACAAGGGAGTACTATACTACCACGAAGCAATGCCTAGTACCAGCGATCGTCTCCGCGGATAAGATCAGGCCGGCAACTCAGCCTCGGTCGGAATCAGATCCATTAAACAACGGCATGGTTGGCTGGTTGCAGCATCTCGCCACACATGGCGAAGGGGCGCGAGGGCGCGACGCACGTTGGGGGCAGAAGGATCCGAGAAGCCGGCCGGGCGACCGACCAGCTGTGCCCTGCCTTCGCACGCTCAGTTCCGATCCGCAGCTGACGAACGAACCTTGCGAAATCTTTGCCGGGAGCACGACGCACAAGGAATCGTCCGCGGATGCCGCTGCGCCCCCGCCGCCGAAGCCGGTGCGCTGCCGCTGCCAGCTTGCCGTCGCCGCGGCCGGCAGGGGATCCCAGGCGCGGTTTGTTTTTGGCGCAGGTGGGTCGGTTGGGCACTGGTCGGAGTTAGGCGATGCGATTTTTGTGGACTGATCGTTGCGCGTTTGGTGACATGGGGTTGGATGCGTGGCAGGGGCGGATCAATGTGCTGAAAATTGGAAAACTCATAAAGAAGGTGCGGTCTAAACACGTAACAATAGAAGGTACGAGAAGCAGGCCAGCAGAGCATACAGCTTGGCGGTGACCTGGAAACGTTTGATGCGCCTCGGCCAGCGTCTACGGAGAATCTTGTACATTTTTTTACTACTAGTTGCTGTTTTAGAAAAAGAAGAAGAATCTTATGCGCCACATTGTTACGTTTTGGAGTGCTCCGTGTGTGCACGGAGCAGTTGGATTCACCGGAAGTTCTGGCAGAGAGAGATCAGAGACGATGCTTCGTGTGTTAGACTTTTTCTCGAACAACAAATTAAATCGTGTGTTAGACTTTGACTGATGATCCAGAACCCCGATAATATCTTTTATGGGGGCCTGGCAGCGGCCAGCGTTTCCATTGCCCCGTCCATTGAACTAAGGCAAGAAGAACCAAATTTCCAGGTTCATGCATGCATCCCGTCGCGCGTTTCCTGAATTCATCGCCCCCGGGTCGCCGTCGCTGTTAGATGGGACCAAGTAACACTGCGTGCGTATCTATCAGCCGGCGCATCAGGAAGAGTTAAGCGTTGTACGAGGAGAAGCGGTAGGAGTCCGCCGGGAAATTGGGTGCCGCGAGCAAAGTTGGATAAGCAATTTGAAGCGGTGTGTATTGTGCTGGGTTTGAGTTTGACTTGCTTCGCGGAGATGGGGGGTGGGGAAACAGCAGCAGCCTGCCTGGACTGGAGCAGAAGAACGGCTGCCGTGCTCCGCCGTCGCTTTCGGCCACTTTGCTCGGGGCCCTTGCCGCTTTTGAAGCTTCGGACCACCTTTCCGGAAGCTCCCGCCTCATGCCCACAGCCCACGCATCTGGCTTCTCCCCAGACCGGGTAAACGCCACCCAGAAGCGGCACCACCACCACCACCAGCTAGCGCAGCCTGACTGATTGCCGTGTTGAAGATTTGGGTGCTGGGGCACCCACCACCACATGCTGTCAATTGAACAGGCTGCTAACAACGCTTGACTAGTGCGCCTTGGGTCCTGAATTTCATACGGTTCTTCGCATCAGGACTCAACCTAGACTAGTATCCTGCTGTAGGAGTACAATTGAACTTGGTGTCATGATGATGAGTCGATCGATCTCCATGTGTCGGCAAGGCAGAAAGCGCTGAGCATCGCGTAAATTCGTCACCCACAGCAACTTGCAACACAGACAATGCGTATATGGTCAAAAGAAGCAGAAGCATGTCGATTAATTCTGATCCCAGTGGGAACGAGGAAGGAACAAATGAGTGAATTCATCGATCAGTCAGCAGTCCCTTCCTGAATCCTGAGTACTCTATGAACAACGGAAAGAAGAAGAAAAATCTCTACTACTGTTACTGTATGTGCTAATAAGCCGGGGGACGGTCAGCATCAGAAGAGAAACTGCGAGGCCTGCGCGACGGCGTCGTCGAGCCACCTCCTGGGCTCGTCCATGAGCTCGGGGCTGAGGCGGACCATGAGGACGCAGAACTCCATCTCGCTGAGCGCGCCGTCGCCGTCGAAGTCGCCCTCGGCGAGCATCCCGCGGAGGTCGTCGTCGGACATGCCGCCCAGGCCCAGCAGCGGCGCGTTGCGGCGGAGGCTGTCGAACGTGATCAGCCCGCGCGCCGGGTCCATGAGCAGCCGGAACCCGCTGGCCAGCTCCTGCATCAGGCCCTCGTCGCCCAGCCGCTCCGCCATCACCGGCAGGTAGTCCTCAAAGTCCACCGACTGCTGCTGCTGCTGCCTCTGCTGCGCCGCCATCGCTAGTTGCTGGAGGGTCTGATGAGCTCTGTCCTGCCTTTGTGTAGAATGGTTTCTTGATGCGGCGTAGAAGACGAGAGGAGCTGATGATGAATTGATTCGGGAGAGGCGGAATGGGGAGGAATAAATAGGCGGAGGAGGAAGGGCTGGCTGGGCTTCAGCGAAAGTGCCGGACGCGCAGGCGGGTTCCGTTGGGTGACGGACGCGGGCAGCCGGGCAGGCCAGGCGGGAGACAGGTTGGATGGATGGGCGTTGCCGCGAGTTGGACGTGGGCTGGACGGGGGCACCTTCCTGCGCGCTTCGCCCCCGCCGCGGACTGTTCGATCCCCTTCACCGTGTGATCCCACCGACGCGACGTCGACGAGAGGTTGCGCGTTTCGTGTATGCAGCGCGTCGGCGATTTACTTTAGTACATTACCATTGATCGTGACCGCACATCAGATTCTGGGGATTGGAACAGCTTTGAGCATGACTACTGTATTATCATCGCTTCGGATAAGATATCTGAGACAGGATTAGTAGATGGATTAGTACTTACAGTATCTAGGAGAAGTTTCCTGCACAACTTTCGTAGAAGCAGCAGGACGCAGTATCTTTCTGCCACAACACATCTAGTAACAGCACCGTCTACCGACATTCAGACACGAGTTTCCATCGAAGCTTCGGTCAGAACCGGAACCGTCCCCGGCACGAGCTTACGAAACTGGCACCGTGTCCCCGGCAGAATCTGCGTCCCTTTCTCCAGTCCAGCTCACCACGGCGACCAAGCTTTTTCACACGCGAGTCGTCGCTTACGCTTCTTCACCCCGATAGCTTTTGTGCTTCGAAGGTTGGCCGTCCCATTTTGGGGTTTTCCTCCATTTTCGCTCACACAGACGCAGAAACGGCATGGGCAGTTGGGCACTGTCTTCGCGCCTCCACATTTTCCATGTGGTTTTCGTCGCCAGTTACCTGTCATCTTTTCCCGGTGCGGTCGTCGCTTTCAGAGTGGAGATTAGCACATGGCGGGTAAGTGGTAACGACTCCCGTATCTGCACGTTTGCCACGAGGCGTGTCTGAAGATTAGCGCAGAAAAGCAGCCGAAGTGAAGGTTTATGATGGGATAAAAAGGGAGCCAGGCAGGGGGGCCTTCCCCTGAAATTGCAGTGAGATTTACCGGTCACCGTCTTGAGATGCAAGGCATTTTACTTGCAAGAGCAAAGACAGTGTATTCTCAGGGCGGGGACCATTCTGACCTGATTGTTCTGCGGCGGAAACCCAACGCCAACATATCTTCATGTCCTGAAAATCCGACTCCAGACGTTTGAGCATCCAACTGACTAAACGTCATGTTCGAAGAAAGTGTCGCATCAGCTCATAAGAATAAGAGAACATAGATGATGCAATTTTTGACATTCTGGGCAATCCAATTCAACAAATGGAATGGAATGGAAGTGGTGTGCTGACGGTCGTATAAAAGAGCGGTTACATTTTGCTCCTATACGCAGCTACATGCACACAAATGGAGTGGAAGCTATGTACTGTACATTCCTAGTCAATATATGGACAACGTAGAATCATAACTGCTACTCTACTACTCTACTATAGATTTAATCTACATGATAGCAGCCGTCTTCTGGCCTAAAACTTTGGTGAACCAGTCGACTGACGCCTTGGGTATCCTTGTCAGGTTGTTCTTGTAGTCAATGTAGTAGAGACCAAACCGCACGGTGTACCCTGAGTTCCACTCCCAGTTATCAAGCAGTGACCACACGAAGTAACCATGCACATTGCAGCCTTCCTTCCTGCAGTTATTCAGATTGAAGAGAAGTTGAGTGTCAACGAAAGTAAGTGAGAAACATGGGTGACTGATGGTGTTGGCCGATCCCTTCAGATGTTTGAGCATGGAAGTGAAACTTCACCTTATAGCATCAAGTAGATTAGTCATGTAGTCGTTGTGGTACTGTATCCTTTTATCATCCTGCAGAACATCCCCTAACCTCGAAAATGGACTATTTGCATCGTCCATACCTGCCACCACAACCTCTTTTCTTATTGGCCTTCTCAAGGCAAAAGATCTAATCGACTATTTACAGTACAACCTTCAGATACCTACCATTTTCAGTAATGATGACAGGCGGATTACCGTACTTTTCTTTGATATGCTTCATCAGCTTGAACATGCCCCAAGGAACTATATGCAGCCAACTTGATGCTGCCTGAAAATTGAGACGCATTTGTCAACCAAATATATTTGACTAAAATAAGAAAAAATGGAACTAGAACAAGTCTGAAGAAAAGCTGTAGAAGTTGCACCGTGTCTCCTATTTTCTGTCCATGCCTATAAGCTGTTGTTGTGGACGCAATGGAGAAATCAGTAAATTTAAAATGGACAAACAAGAGTATAATCAGCTCGATTAATAAGACTGACCAGTTGGTATGGTTGCAGAGTCAGTTGAAACATCATTCATTACAAGTTTCCTGATCCGCATTCTGTCATTCCTAACATATAATGTTGTATAGTGGTTTATGCCCACAAAATCTAGCGAACCAGATACTAGCTTTGATGCCTGAATTGAAAATTGAGGCAGTCTATCGCCTGCAAGTTTCTGCATAGAAGGTGGATAGTGGCCGAACATTAAGGGCTCCAGGAACCTGTATTCAAACCTTGAAAAATTAATACTGGATCAACAGCTATTGGCTGCAATTACGTAGGAATTAAATTAATGCAGATATATCAAGATGGTGGTAAATATATCACCATCCAAGCTCAAAGTCCATAGCTCGTGCAGCTGCCTCTATGTCTTCATTGGATTCTGACAATGGTTCATACCACCTTGAATCAAGCGCAATTCCTATAAGTCCTCCTTGTTGTTTCTACAATAAGGTGTAAAGCAATTCATGTTTTCTACTACAAGATGCATCTCTTGGTGATGTGGTTACAATAAATTACCTTGAAGTGATGATTGTAAGTATGAAACGCATCAGCATGAGCTAAGAGTATGTTGTGAGCTACAACATATGGTTCAGTTGATGATTTACCCTCCCGGCAGAATAGATGAGACAGAATAGAGCATCTTCCAGGTGCTTGGATGCCAAGGTCATAACCTTCAATTGCAAAGTTATGGGGCTCATTAAAAGTGATCCAGTGCTTCACTCTATCTCCAAATTCCTTGAAGCAAGTAGAGGCATAGTGAACAAAATCCTCCCTGCACAATTTAGATATCATGGTCAATTATTTTTTATGCTACATAGATGGTGTAAGCAATTGTTTGGTTCGGTCTAAACGAAAATAACACAGTAGTCTTCCGTACACGATTTGGGAGTTTAACCATCCACCATATGTATCTTCAAGTGCTTGAGGGAGGTCCCAGTGAAAGAGTGTTGCATATGGTTGTATACCTGATAGAAATATAGAGAATACCAACAGAAGACAATCATTAACTAACAATTCATCAACAATTTACTTATGCATCAGAAATTTATAAGGAATACCTTTATCCAAAAGAGTATCTATGAGGCTATTATAGTGATTCAATCCTTCTTCATTAGGTTCACCGGTTCCATCTGACAACAGTAGCACCATTTCTCACTTTATTGAAAAAGGAAAACTGATAAGTAATTAAGAAAAAAATTGCTTATTACATACTTGGAAAAATACGTGACCATGATATGGAAAACCGGTATGCATCCATGCCAATATCCTTCATCAGGTCCACATCTTCCTGGCAGTCAAGGTTGTTTTTGTGATTTCTTGATTGTTTCCAGAGTAATAGAAACTTTTATTTAGGGAAAACCTAGTCATAATATTTTGTTATCACTGTCACAATTTTGGCAACAGCATACCAGAGAACTAGAGTTGCATGTTTAGGCACTAGAAAAAAATGGCACCAGGATAATTATTTGAGATAATAAATGAAATGACTCTTACAGACATCAAATGAACAGGAAAATGCACAGGTTTTTTCTCTTTTACAAATTAAAAGATGATCATATATGAAAGCAGGCAGCTATTCATATCGATACCAGGAGTGAATGTGTCAAGGGACTTGCTCATGCCTTGAAAACAAAGGTCTCTTAACAAATCCATTCCATTGAGCTTTCATAGGATCATGAATATGTAAAGAAGGAATTTATCAATAATGGTAAGTTACCTTGTAACGGTGATAGTGATCAACAGCAACATCCGCATTGCTGAAATCTATCACCCGTCCTGCAGAAAAAAAATGCCGCGGAAATCATAACTCTGGACAGAGTAGTATCTCTCTGCATCACTTTTTGCAACAAATCCTGATTACTGCACCAGGTCTTCTTGTAAGTGTATCCCATATTGTAGGCCCGCGTTGGCCCTCATTGACAGCACCTTCATACTGACAACACATTGTCAAGAATCAAACATCCACCTAAGAGCACATCAGCTGAAATAATAAGGTTGCAGTAACCAACCTGGTAAGCTGAAGATGCAGTGCCAAAGATAAAACCAGGAGGGAAGTCTGCTCTCCTTATAGCTTCAGTGCAAGCAGCAAAGCTGATAAGGATATGAAGCAATGTCAAAACTGCCATGGTGTTTCCTTCAGTTTGCAGCACCAACTTGCAGTGCCCTTATTCCATGAACAAGTAAAAGGAAGGATCACAAGATATATATAAATACCTTTGAGTTGGTGGAGTGTGGGAGAAAACTGAAGCCTGAGCTTCACTTGTCTTGGAAGCCCTTTAACATGTGTCTCTGTTAAGGAACTATTGTGTAAGCCATTGGGTGTAAAATCCCTGTCGCGTTGACACAGTTAATCAACAAAAGAAGGAAACTCCTTGACAGGTCCACTTGGAAGTTCCGTCAAAGAAAGGTTTAGCAAAGTTTCATGAGTGAAGCAAGTAGAGCTTGCTTGTGTTCAACAATTTTAGGCAGACAAGCGGTTGCACAGCACTCCAAAATTCATGGATAATATCAGCAACGAAAGTCTTATTAGCATCTCAGATAGCAACACTGGATTGAAAAGACTGCTAAAAGTCTTATCAGTTAACAACATGGACAGAAGAAAACACTACTAGTTGATGCTTTTTAATTCTTTAAAAAATACCAGTGTGCAAGGTGTCAATATAATTATCCTTATGGCCATGTTGCTAGCAACCATCACATGGAAACTGCTGGAATATTATCCCAGCGAAATGAAAGGCATTTCCTTATCCATTTCGTTTGGCAGCGCCAAAAAGAAACCAAAAAAAAAAAAAATAGAGGGTCACCCGAATGGTGCTAAAATATTCACAAAGCCCCACATTAATCCCATTGCCGTTTGCTTCCACGCCATGACCTTTTATGATCAATTTAATAGTAGTAGTTGATACGGTAACTAAATAAAAGCGACAAGAGCTGTTTGGTGATAGTGATTTTGGGAGGAGGGGGAGTCATCTGGATCGATAGACCGAACTGCCCAGGAATTAAGTGTACGTGTTGCTTATGGCTGTGTGTCATCAGAGCAATTCCAAGTTTCCAACAGTGCCCAATAGCTACCAGAGAACGAAAGGAAACATGTACTCCACAGCATTTAGCAGATTAAATTTAGGTTAGTTTCCGAAACGGCGAAACCTGGCTGATGTCTCTGAATCGTTGGCGAAAGCTTCGGACTTGCACAAGCACTTTAAGTCCGTCATCTGCACTGATTTATTCACACCTCACCCTTCTCCTCTGAGCATTGAGTAGGGCCTGCAACTGCAAAAGGGCAAGACTGATTCCACTATCCACCCACCTCCACCGACCACCACCCAGACTACCACTGCAACGCCCCAGAGAAATGCTGAATTTCTAGTAATCCACTAGTTTATTGCAAATATAGGCTGCACATAAGCAACTTGGCGGTTTCGCAAGATCAAAGTGGAGTGGATGCTGATGCGCAGGCGCCACGTAGAATGAGCAACTTGAAGGTTTCGCAAGATCCATGTGGAGTGGAATCGGGGGGCTCGCTTGCCTCCGCAAACCACCGTGTCGTGGCTTGCGCGTCTTCCCTCCGGCGAGGAGGCTCTGGAGCGGGACCCAGAAGCTCCTCTTTCATCCCGATTGAAGCACCTCGCTTCTCGCGGCTCGGCGGGTAGGTAGTGGCGTGGAGTGGGGGACTAGAGACAGAGAGAGACTTCTGATGCTGATCCGTACGTGCGGTGTTGGGAACCACGAGGAGGAAGACGAGCAGCCCATGGGCGGTATGCGTGGCTGAGACTAAGAATCCAGATGCATGTTGTCGAAGGCCCGGCCACTTAAGTCCCGAGGCCCATATCTAAAGCAACCTCCGGACGGTGTTATCCTGTCCGGGGCCCGGGGGGACTCGAAGAAGGCGTTATCCAGCGCTGCTGCTCACTGCGTTTTGGGGTTGAGAGGAGGAGGGCGGCGAGGATGGCTGGGATGGCGGCGCTGCAGGGCGCCATGGAGTTGCTCTCCATCTCCGCGCCTGGTGCGCCGAGCACTAGTAGCTTCTGGGTCAACCAACTCGCCACCTTCTCCTCGCCGTCGCCTGGGGTTCGTGCTGCGTCCCGATTCCGTTCCGTTAAATGCTTTGATGAATTATTAGCTGATTGTTAATATTTTCTAGTCAGGAGTAGCCTATAATTGGTTAACATATTCTTCATAAATGTCAACTTGCATTGTGATTAGAGGTTTAAAGCTCATATATGGTTTACCATTGAAATTGAAATTAGCAACGGGGCTTTGTGTGGGGCGCATTTCATGGTTGGCAAACCAAGATTACTGTAATAATCAACTTTAAACCGTTGCCTTCTATTTTTTTTTAAAAAAAACGCCGCCTTTTTTTTTTCCTTTTGTAGAGACGATGTAAATGGCAAGCTTTGAGTAGATCAGAGAGAGAAATGCATTTACAATAGTGTAGTAGTAAAATGCAAAAACATTTTTGTTGCTGATACTGCAAAAATTTCTTTGTTACTGATACCCGCCATGTGACATGGACAATATATGGGATTCCTTCCATATCTCAAAATATCCTGACAGGCTGTATAATGTGTTCAATTTGCAGATAAGATTTACACTCAAGACATGCCCAATTGTAATGAGGGTGAGTATAATCTGTGATTACTATCTCGTGCTTCTTCTTCTTCTTTTTTCTTGGACAGGATGAGTCTCACGCATTTCCCCCCTTCCCCCCCTGCCGTCTGCTAATTCTTTTCCCCTTTTCCGTCGCAGCTCAAGAGATGGGAGCGAAAGAAGTGTAAACCGAACAGTCTTCCTGTGCTGCACAAGATGCATGTCAGGATTGGGGAGACAGTGCAAGTCATTGCAGGCCGTGAGAAAGGAAAGGTTGGAGAAGTTACACGCCTTTTCAAGCACAACAGCACTGTGATAGTGAAGGACCTGAACTTGAAGTCGAAGCACAAGAAAGGAACAGAAGATGAACCGGGTGAAATTGTCATGGTCAGTGAATCTCTTGGAGGCCTCTTATGGTGTCGAGCATACATTCATTTCAAGTGTACAGTTCAAGGCGTCTAATAGCATTTTCCTAATTAAACATAAATTTCTTTTGACCAGATTGAAGGCCCCATCCATAGCTCAAACGTGATGCTCTTCTCGAAGGAGAAAAATGTGGCGAGCAGGGTTGGCCACAATTTCCTTGAGGATGGGACCAAGGTGCGTTACCTGATCAAGACTGGAGAAGTAATCGACAGTGTAGAGAAGTGGGTAAAGGTGTTCAAGGCAGGAGATTCAGAGTAAGTATCATACTAGCATGAAAGGCATTCGTGCTTGCCCTGAACTTACGGTGCTTCTTGAGTGCCGAAATGAGGTTGTACTTATTCTTCTTCCGCTGTTGTTTTTTCCCCTGCTTTTTAGCTTCAGATGGCTTTTGATGTAAATGATACAGATATCACCCTTTTTGCATAGTATCACATCCTCTTATTTCAGCATCTAGAATACAGTAGCTCACAGAGCCGGGAGAGGATAAGTTTTAGGTCATGTGGGCTGAGATTATGCAACCTGGAAACGGTGTTTTCAAGATCTTGATTCTGCACTATTGTTGCTCATTGAGATACCATTTTTCAGACGAGAGCAAACTATTTTATCGAGGAAACAACAATAGTACAATACTCCAGTTAGTGGGGAGATGTGCCGGCGACCGTCGAATCCCTGCCGATGCAAGCAGATCCTGAAACGTTGCACCGCGAGCAACCGCTGACGCTGTGGCGCTGGCGCATATTCCAGACGCCTCGCCGTCTCGTCGCCTGGAGACACTTGCGTATGCGCCCTGTACTATGCGCGTGCCTTGGATGCCGACGCATATCGGGTGCCGATCCGGGACACCGGTGGCGGCGCTGTGCACGGCGAGTGGCGTACGCACCGTGGCGTTCGGAGAAAACGACCCAGGCCACGGTTTGTGCGCGCGGGCAGCGCCGACCGATGAGATTGGTGCGGTCGATCGGTGCGCTCGCAAGTGCGAAAAGGCAGTATCGTTAAGAGGCGGATCCAGCCGCTTGCACGTGGACTGCACTCGAATCCAAGTGCCATAGCCGCCGGAGTCGATTTTTTTTTAAAGGGAACTGGAGGAGCAAGCTTCTACAGCTATTTATTAATAAAAAGACGAAAAAATAACAAGTACACAAAAGAAAAAAAAGAACAGAAAAACTAAAAGAAAAGAGACATCCAACGTGTGATTAGAAGCCCGCATGAGCCCTCCAGTCAGGCCCAGTTCGTGCAGCTTCTTGGTGATTGGAATCCTGGTCGCAGCCCCCGGCCTGGCCCAGCTCGTTCAGAGAAGGCTCCTCGCTCGCCTCGCACGTTGATGGCGAGCTTCGCTCCCGAGCCAGGCTTCGTCGGGCCAGGGAGGCCGCAGCAGCGCGTGCACCCTAGCGGTCGGTATATAAGCGGCGAATCTCGCGAGAGCGCTAGAGTTACCGCATTCCTCCTCCTTCGTCGCTTGCCGTGCTGCTCTCGCGCACCACCTCCCTCCGGTTCCATCGGTGCCGGCAAACCTTGCCGTCGTGCCTCCGGTTGCAGATCTGCTTGGTTGGTACCTCGTCGGCCAAGGATCTGACATTCTCCTCTATCCCTTCCCTCGCTGCATCCCTCTTTACTTGTGTCGTATGTACAGTTCGGTGCTGAATGTTGGTTTTTGATGTCGACACTTTAGGATGAGAAAGGCCCCCTTTTTTCAGCTGCGTGACTTGTTTCGCACTAGGCATCTGCTTAGGGACACTATCCATGCCTCTGTAGAAGAACAAGTAGCAATATTCCTTCATGTTGTGGGCTATAATGAGAGGTTCCGTGTCATTGGACTATCCTTTAGACGTTCTGTTGAGACAATTAGTCAACACTTCCAAGAAGTGTTGTGTGTTGTTAGTGAACTACGCAATGAAACCTCCTACAACTGCTGTCCTTTCCAAGATCTTGGGTAGCAGACGATGGTACCCTTACTTCAAGGTCAGCTTCGAGTCATTTTGCATCTGTTCTTGTTGGATTTGTTTGGTCCATGTCTGTTATTAGGATTGTGTAGGAGCTATTGATGAAACACATGTTCTAACTAGAGTTCCAGTGAAGATGCAGCCTGTATTTAGAGGTCGAAAGCACACCACCACACAGAATATGCTTGGATCTCCAATTCACTTATGTGCTTGCTGGGTGGGAGGGTTCTGCACATGATGCTAGAATCCTTGCCGATGCACTGGAGAGGGATGATGGGTTTAAGGTTCCACCAGGTACCACTCGCACATAACAAACATATTTGCATATAGTGCCACATATTAGGATCTAATTTTACACACTGAGTTTTTAGGTAAGTTCTACTTGGTAGATGCTAGATATGCTGTTCGACCCGGATTCCTTCCATCTTACCGTGCCACAAGATATCACCTAGCCGAATTTGGGAGCAATAGACCAAGAGACCAAAAAGAGCTTTTCAACTTGAGGCACTCCTCATTGAGGGTGACCGTTGAGAGAGCGTTTGTTGCACTTAAGAATAGGTTTAGAATTTTAGATAATAATCCTTTTCATCCATACAGGACTCAAGTTAAGCTTGTTCTTGCTTGTTGCATTCTGCATAACTGGACTCTTCGTCATGGGCATGATGAACATATAACTCAAAAGGTGACCTGAGAACCTAATGTGGGGGATGTATCTGCACCAAATGATATTGAGTCTGACAATGCCTGATCTCAACAAAGAGATACATGGGCAGCACAAATGTGGCAAAATAGGAGATCAGCTCATGGTTAGAAACCTATGTTTGTACTGTTGTTTGTAGTTTGTTCTGATTTGCTCAATATGTAATGTACTCTTGAACTATGCAGCATGATTTTATTTCCATAAATGAGATTAATGGACTAGTGCAATGATGTTGTTGTAGTAACATTACATAATGATGTCACTGGTGTTTGATATGTGCTTGATTTGTGCTTGTTTGTTCTGACTGCTGTGTGGTTTTAATGTTTCTATGGTCATAGGACTAGGGTCACATGGCTGAGTTGGGTGACTTTAACTTGCTTGAGCATGATGCTAACCAGGGGGGCAATGGTAATCTGGTAGGCAATGCTAGCCAGGGGGGCAATGGTAACCCATTAGACAATGCTAACCAAGGGGGCAATGCTAACTCGAAAGGCAATGCTAACCAAGGGGCAAGGCCACCAATACACTGGAACTCGGGAATGTCTGGGTTTGTGTTAAGGAGATTTGTGGAGCTAGTAGGACAGGGTGTGAGGACAGATAAGACTTTCAAAGAGGTTTATGTCAATTCTGTTGCAAGAAACCTCTGTGACTTTTCTGGTGTTAAGGTGACTGGTACACAAGTTTACAACCATCTTAGAAAGTGGAGACAGAGGTGAGTGAAGATATGTCGGCTCAAGGATCTTAGTGGGGCAAGCTGGGATGAGAACACCTACTTCATTGTATTGGATGAGGAGCACTTCTTAGTCACATAAATGTAAGAAACATATCCACCATCTTTATTGCTGTTCTTATTCATTGTTACTGTTGTTCCTTATTCATCCATTGTTATTGCTACATTCCAATTGACCAATTGACAACTACATTCCCATGCAAATCATTTTTGGGAGTGGTCAAGCAACAGGAAGGTATGCCATGGGCTCAACTGAATCATTTGGACGGCGAACTAACTTTGGGCAGGAAGGAGGTGATGATGATGAAGCTGGTTGTGGGCTGAATTCTGAAACAATCAATCAAGATGGTGTGCAAGCTGAGAATTCCTAGGTTACTGGCACCCCAAAAGCTATGGAAGGATCATTCAATGGGGAAGACAGTAGGAATAAGAAGAGAAAGAGAACATGTCAGGAAGAGTACTTGGTCATAATGGGCATGATAGAAGCTGTCACAAAGGTTGCCAATGCACTGGAAAAGCCACATCACAATGAGATCCACCCTGATCTCTATAACAGTGTGATAAAGTGCCCTGGGTACTCTGTGGAAGCTCTGATGTTTGCTCTGTGCTATCTGCTGCAGAATAAGGCTAAAGGGATGTGCTTTGTCCAGATGACTGAGCCTCACCGTGTCCTCTGGCTTAGGATTTACATTAGCAAGACCTACTACATGTAGATTCTTGCTATCTGGGACTAGGTCAGAAGAAACCTTCACTAACCAGCTAGCTTTTGAGATTTTGGTAGTTGATTTACTAACTACACTGAACTCTTATGCTGGACTTAGGTGACCTAACCAGTTTAATGATGACCTGACTTCACTAACTTAAGTGCCTTTTTAAGTTGCATGGCTTAAGTGCTGCTAAGAGTAGGTTTTTGTGACTTGCAGTGCCTAGTTGTGAAGGTTTCATTTTGCAATTGTTGTTTTGTATGTATGAGCAGGGGATATTGTTACTGCTGTGAGTACTATGAGACTGAAAAAATATTCTGTTTTTCATGCATTGTTACTGCTTATCTGAATGCATCTCATTTTGCTTTTGAAGATTTTATGACTTGGTATGCTGTTTTTGGAGGCCGAGAGCCTGGTGTGCACAACATCTGGGCTTCCTGCCCTGAACAAGTCATAGGGTTTAGCAACTATTGTTTCAAGAGTTTCGGCACAAAGCTTGAGGCTGAACTTGCATTTAAAGCTTTTTTTAAATCTGTTTCAGTTACAGGGAAAGAAAGTAGTGTTTCAGGCTTGGTCGAGTCTAGGAATGCATTTATAAACTGGAAAGACATTGTCATTGTGGTTCAGTTCATTATTATTATTTATTTGCTAATGAATGTGGTTTAGTTATGAACTTGCTAAGCATTGTAGGAGTTCATAACCTGTTATTAGGTTTGTGACTGTAGTTCACTAATGAACCTTGCTGCTGAATATAGTTCACTAATGAATTTTCCTGGTAGAATATGTTGAACTGAGTATTGATTATTATGAGTTCCTAGGGAGATAAACACTCTGTTTATCATTGCTGTTCATGCGGCTTATTGAAATCAGTATTACTTTCATTTGCCATCTGTTGCTTCCATTTTGTCATCGTACTTGGTGGCATCTAGTTCTGCTAGTTGATGCCAAATCTGAGATTGTTTTGCCGGTTTTTGGCAATGCTTATTGCTGTGTTGTGGTTCATGCATCTGAGACCGGTGCTTGGCGCCAACGCTCTGATGTTGGGCTGGTTTCCCGCCATTGCTTGTTGCTGCCAAGCATCTCTGGAGCTGGTAACCGCACCAGTCCTGGAAGTGGTGTCCATACCATGTGCAGGCCACATGCTGTGCAAGCTGCTTGTGCGGGAAAACAAACAGAATCTGTGGCTGTCTAGGTTTGTGCTTTCGATGCAATCAATCACCAAAGGTTGCATGAGCTGGGCCTGGTTCCGACCAGCCAGGCTCCTTTTGCCGGGCAGGCTGATACTTATGCGGCTTCCAATCACACCCTCAGCTTTTCAAAAGTTCAAAGCGACTGCTATTCAGTCTATAGGCAAGTAGCTGCAGCTTTCTAAGAAAGATAGCTTTGTAAACAGATAATTGTGGGTCTTCAGAATTAAAGATTCAGCTGTTTCTAGTCTTCTAAATGATCAAACACAGAAGGATGATAATTTTCATGAAGAATTTCGATCCCAGTCTAGACTTAAACTAAACTAAAATTTGAAAAGAATCCAACCTCCTTGAAATTGTTAAGCCCTAAAATATTTCAAACATTTCTAGCAAAGCTGCATCTGGAAAAAGTGTTTTGTGATTTCTTCTAGCTGCTTAATACAGAGGTCACAGCTGTAAAAGTCCAAACTGAGACCGGATGAAAAGCTCGACTGAACAACTCACAAAACTCAGAGTTTTGTTTTCTTCCTTTTTCATTCAGGACGATCGATGCTGCTGGCATCATCGTCACTTGTCTTCAGCGAAACTGGGAGGTGGTGAGGTGTCTGCTTGCTCCTCCCAGCTGTGGCCTCTGGTAGTGTCGTCTTGGCTTTCTGCGAGACTGGGCGGTGGCAGCGTATCAGTCGTGACTTGAGCGCTCGCCGCTCGGACCAGCCAACGGCAGTCGATCAATAGATCTAGACAGATGGGGAGCATCGGCGGCGGTTCACCAGAGGAAGAGCAGGAGCAGCACACCGCGGGGGGCGATCCGCCGGCGGTGTGCGTGACGGGGTCGACCGGCTACGTCGGCTCGTGGCTCGTCCGCACGCTGCTGTGGCGAGGCTACCGCGTCCACGCCACCGCCAGGGACACAGGTGCGTGCGTGCGTGCGCCGGATTTATCGCTTGACTGTTATTACCTGACGAGAGAGTGAGCTCGGCTGGCTAACTGCGTGTGGAAGCAGGGAAGGCGAGGCAGGTTTTGGGAGCTTTGGAAGGGAGCGACCGGCTCAGGGTGTTCCGGGCGGACATGGGCGAGGACGGGAGCTTCGACGGCGCCGTCAGGGGATGCGTGGCGCTCTTCCATGTCGCGGCATCCATGGAGATCCATGTACCACCGGGCCTGGACAACGTCGGTGAGTCGTCCCGTCCTTACTCTTGTGTGCACGAGGCTTAGATTGTACAGATTAGAAGATGCTCACTGGTACAGTAATCACCTGGTGTACTACTACCATCCACGTTGTTGCAGAGGAGCACGTGAGGTCGAGTGTGCTGGAGCCGGCGACGAGGGGAACCATCAACGTGCTGCGGTCCTGCGTCCGCGCGGGGACCGTCCGCCGTGTCGTCTTCACGTCGTCCATCAGCACGATGACGGCCGCGGACGCGGAGGGGCGGCGGAAGGCGGTCGTCGACGAGTCCTGCGTCAGAGCGCTCGACGATGTCTGGCGCACCAAGCCCGTCGGCTGGGTGCGTGCGTAACCTTCGTTCACTTCACGCGCGGCTGCTGGCCGATCTCTTTCTCGGCGTGCCTTGGCAAAAACGTGACGCTCGGAAGCTTACTGTTCCGTTCCTGCCAGATTTACATCCTGTCGAAGCGACTGACGGAGGAGGCGGCGTTCGAGTTCGCGAGGGAGAACGGCGTCCATCTGGTGTCCGTCGTAATACCGACGGTCGCAGGGCCGTTCCTGACGCCAAGTGTTCCCACGAGCATCCAACTTCTTCTGTCACCCATAACTGGTGATTCACAACCGCATCTCTCAAGACCATGCGTTTACCTTGCAACGCAATCGAACGTGGTTATGAACCAATCTGTCTCACGGCACCGATGGATGTTGCTGCAGGTGACCGGAAGCTGTACTCGCTTCTCGCGTCCGTGCACTCCAGGTTCGGGTGCCTCCCGCTGTCGCACGTCCAGGACGTGTGCGACGCGCACGTCTTCCTGGCGGAGACGCCGCGCGCCGAGGGCCGGTACCTGTGCGCCGGCGGCAGCCACTCCGTGGCGCAGATCGCGCGGCTCCTGGCCTCGCACTACCGGCCTTTCAAACCTGCAGAAAGGTCATCGTCTCCTCCATTGTTTATCGAGGATTTCTTCTTCGTTTCTGTAAGCTCCCTGCTGTGTGTTCTGATGTTTGGATGATTTATTGGACTCAGCTTGAGCAAAGATTTTGACGCCTCGGGCTCGGCGTCGGTGGTTTCGTCCAAGAGGCTGTTGGATCTGGGCTTCAAGTTCGCGCACGGTGTGGAGGACATCGTGAAGGAGAGTGTCGCACAATGCATTGGACACGGATTCCTGGAGGAGTGTGCTGACGGGTGATGAGAAGAGAGGGTCGGGCCGGGCCAGTATGGCTGCTAGAATGGGGTGGCAGTTGTGGGTGGAGGGCCTTCTGTGCGTGGGCTTTTTACTGTGCCATATTTGAGGACACATTCAAATCCATCTTGGGACGCGCGAAACAGAAAATTGGTCCTTTTGTGTTGAAGTTTTCCTGCTTGCAACACAAGAGGATGATTCCTGTGTTTTCGAGTGGTTGAAAAAAGAGAAAACTAATTGGGGGCTCATGCGCATTCAGAAGGTATGGTTTTGAGATCGATACCATGGGTCTAGAAGGCAATTTATTCGTTTGCGAACGCATGATTTCAATCTAAATTAAGAATCCGTGCATATCTACTTTTGGATTTGTGTGTCGTTAGTTTTGGTTCATTCAATGATAATGCTATTTGCTTCTATTAATGGGAAAACTCCATAATTTAAGAAACAATTAAAATTATCTTTGAAATGCATGAATTGCGCGGGAAACAACTCATTTAATGCTGAGGTTTTTCATCTTCATCGATCTAAAAATGGCGCGAAAACACAAAGCGTGCAGGAAAAAAAAAGGAACACATGGTGTTGCCCCATGTATGTTCTCCAACACTTGAAATTTACTCACTGAAAAGTACTCCATTATCTAAGCTTATGAAAAAAAATAAAAGGCAGAATGTACACAGAAATTAACACCATCTATAGGAACATATGATGAACTAATCATTACCCTAATCAGCAGCCAAATTAAACACAGGAGGAAAATCAAATCTTTACTCTTAGTCTAAGAGTATCTATGATCCTTGTTGATCTCAAGATCAACATTTATATATGACCACATAGCACGGGAGGAGCGCTCTTGGGTTGAGCAAATACAACTCCTCGACGGTGGAGTCCACGCCCACCTTCCCCGCGAACGAGTCGAACCCCGGCTGCGTGGTCACGTCCTGCAGGTTCTCTAGCGGTCGGTGAATTCTCCCGGCGATCACCCTGCACACGAGCAGCGCATGCTTCGCGTTACCCTTCCCGGCCTCCTCGCCGGCGCCATCGCTTTCTGCTTCTGGGATGCATTCCAGCGCCCGCTTGCTCGTCGACGTGGTGAACACGCCGATGCCTCCGTCCTTGTTCTCCTTCGTCACGGAGAATCCGTGGCGGATGATACGGCAGATGTTGCACCTGCCGGACGTGCAGAGGCTGGACGAGCCGCCGGCGCCGAGGGAGCAGGAGACGGTGGTGCCGTGGAAATGGAGCAGCTCGTTGCCGTCGGCGATGCAGCGCGCGTGCTTCTTCGGCAGCTGGGCCGCCCTGCCCATCACCGTCTTCCGGAACTCCTCGTACCGCGCCACCGATCTCTCCGTGGTGTGAATCTTGACGATCCTCTCGACGCGATCCAGCGCGCTCTCGGGCTTCGGCCACCCGGTCATGCATATGATCTCCACCACACCCCTCGCGGAGTCCTCCTCCACCAGCTCGGTGACTGAAAGAATCGGATCCATACGTAGAGCACTCACTGTTAGCTTGATGATGATGCCTGGATGGCTGGATCGGAGTTAATGGGAGAAAAAATGGCAGCGGCGCTTACCAGCGTGGTTAGCGAGGTGATGCCATTCCAGGTCGTCTTCGTTGGCGACGCGGCCGCCGCAGCGGCGGCACCGAACGCCGATGTCGCAGGAGACCCTGGCGAGCGTGGGCGACCGGTCCCCGTCGTCATTGGGACCGCCTTCACGACGAAGCGGCGACATCGCGCGCGGGGACTTCCTGTGCGAGACAGGGGTGGTGCTGCACCGCACCAGGAGCGGGCTGTGCTGGAACGGCATCCAGGCGGCGCGGCCCGGGGTGCCGGCCCCGAGGTCGCGTCCGGAGGCGGAGCCCCTGGCCGCGAGCAGCACGTCGTGCGTCACCGCGTTCTGGACGTCGCTGCTGCCGATCGACCTCGGGCTCGCGCAGCCGCTAGGCACGGCCGGCGCCTGCCGCTCCTGCTGCCGGCCGCTGCCGCCGTACTGGCTGCGGATCGCGCCCCGCAGGTTGGAGATGGAGCGCGAGCACCCGGAGCGCCGCAGCAAGGACGACGACAACGAGGACGGCGACCGCTGGAACGATTTCTTGATGCCCCTGGCGCTGCTGCCTCGCGAATCGTCCCGCTTAATCACGTCGCAGGAATCCTTGGTCTTGCAGTCCAGGTACTTCTTGAGCGCCGTCCACCACATCGCCGGCATCTTCGCCAACCTCTGTTCCTACGCTTGCACTCTCTTCTTCCTTCCTGCCCCTGGTGACGACTGACGAGGTGCTATTTATCAACAAAAAACATAGCAGTACATTCAATGCAAATTTGAGTAGTACAATAAATGGATATGAACTTGTAGATACGCTAGAGATTATTGCCACCATAATCTGAAGGAGAAGAACCTGAAGAAGATACTGTAATAGTGAATCCAAATCACTGGACACCATACTGGTCCAAGATACACTCCTCCCCGTTGCATTCGGTCTTCATGCTTGTGGAGCAGACAAGAAAGAGAAGGGGCAGAAAGAAGCAAGGTCTGATTTAGGCATTGCCCATGATGCACACACTAGACTCCACGGATTCAAAAAATCAAACGGCAATTTTTTTTTATAAAAAAAAAAGACAGGAGGGTCGAACTCGCACATGCAGCGCCCGAGAGGCAGTGGTAACGGAAACGAGTAAACAATTGAGGATGCCGTCGCTGGAGCTGTCGTGCGGCGTCATCCATGCAGTGCGTGCCGCTGCAGGCAGGGCAGAGCGGCAGATGCGGTCTTCACAGTGCAGTTCTTCCAAGGGACCCGAAGCGGCCGAACGGAACGCCAAATGGGGTCGCGGCGGACATGGACGACGAATCTTTGGCGCTCGATACAATGCACAGACTGCACAGTGCTCCAAATCTTTTAACAGGAAAATAGGAGCGATTAAAAACTCAGCCAACGGTTGATCTCGAAATTAAAATAAGAAGTAGATAGACAGCAGAGTAGAGTGCCGAAAATATGTGCTCAGATTTATCTTACGCCATTGAAGAGAAAAATTTGAGGAATAAAATTAGTGGAGCGCATCAGAGTTTGTTCAGTTGTCAGCCGCCGTGTTGGAGTAGCCTAGGATATCAGGAGAGGGACGTGATGCTCCCTGCTCCTCAGCTAACATTGCTCCCGATCTGCTCCTCAGCTAACATGCTACTAACTCCGTCTCATTAGAAGTCTATATATAGCTTTTGTTGATTGATAATTTGATCAATAGTTTGAATAGATTTGATTAAATTTAAAAACCTAATATTTGTATTTTTAAATTCATCAAGAGAAATACTTTCATAATATATATAATTTATATTATTAAAATTAACTAAATATATCTAAACTATTAGTCAAAGTCATAATCAATAAAAGTTAAAAATAAACTTCTATTGGAATGGAGGAGTAATGGACTTGTTTTTTCCATTATAAAAAAAAATCAGGCCTCTCTGTTGGGCCGTTAGACTCCGTTGGGCCGTTGATTCATCTCATATGACACGGGCTTAGAAAAGGCTCGACCCCGGGCCCGTTGAGATATCCTCGTGTTCGCCATCTCTGTTCGTCGCCCTCGTCTCGGGTTCTCCTCGGCCGCCGTCTCGCGCCGTCGCCGTCCGGGAACCATGAGGGATGGACCTAGAGACAGAGTCGGAGCGGACGCATTGGGTCCTCCTCCCTTCCGCGGCCCGGCGTACAAGACGAAGCTGTGCGCCCTGTGGAGAGGCAGGGGCGGTTGCCCCCGCCCCAACTGCGGCTTCGCCCACGGCGAGGCCGAGCTCCGGAGGCCGCCTCCACGTCCCTCGTTCCAGCCCCATCCTCGACTTGGTAAATACACGGCTCCCATTCCCATCTCGCCCCGCTGCCCCCTTTTGATTTTCGTCGCTCCCATTTCGATCCACGCTTTTTTGGTCGGTCCATTTAGGGATTTGTGACCAATTTATTTTCTGCTTATTGTTTTACTGTATGCGAAAATGCACTCGTATGGCATGAATTTTCTGACGGAAGTTTAGGTCATGGATGGATTCTATCCAACGAAGAGAGGAAGTATGTAACTGCTCAGTGAGCCGATTTTTATCTTGGATGATTGATTATTCGTGAGGAGCATGGCGGAGACTGTCACATGCTGCCTGTGGCATAGAACAAGAGAGATCAGTGCCATCTGAAGGTCATGTTTCAGCTGAAACTCCAGGTTATATGTTCTGGGTTCAGGGGCACCTATCATAATGAGGAAATTATTGGAAGAATTCTGCACTTTATTAGAGCATCCTTGAAGGAAGGATTTGCAAATGTATTGGACTATTAGTTGATGACCATGCTTCAAATCTTCTTCTGGTTGAGACGACTCTCCACTCCAATAGCATAACAGTATGATGGTTTGGCACCACAGATGTTCGTATCAAATTTTTTCATATCTACTTGCTTGAATTGCTTCATTATGCTTATCTGATCTATCTTTTCTGTATAGTACTTGAAATAAATCCCCAAAGTTACAGAACATGATTAGTTACAAAAAAAATCTGATTTTATTGCAGAAAAACGTGATACTCATGCTGGTTATTAGTTGATTTTTATTGTGTTCAAAGTAGATGCCTCCTTGACAGATTTATTTGGATTGGTTGCTTCAATGCTTCTAAATGATGGCATGTCCTATTTTCATCGCTGGACTTTGATCAGTTGGCAGTCAGTCATTTATGGCCACTAGAATGCTTACGTAATTGCAGAAGATGTTGCTGTGAGAGATATTGTGCAGTTCGTCTTCTCAATCAGACATGTGTTATGACCAATGTGCACTAACTATGTTAGTAGTGGCCTTTGCGTCTAGTTGGTATACTCGCTTTGAATATACTGCATCAAGTTTTCTTCAGGGCTCTACTCGTGACTCATGCTCCGAGCATTGGGCAGTCATATTGGTTGCATCTAAACAAGGAAAATAACTTTATCTGATGACCTTGGAGTTATGGGATTGTCCATGTTAATCAGAGCATCATATCAAAATTTGGAGATTCTGTCCAATGTTCTTCTGATGACTGGTATTACAAGTGCTGGATCTCTTCTAATCATGATTCCTGATCATGTATTGGGCGTCTCCTCTGCTCCTCTGCATTAGTCGTATTGATTCTACTGGTTTATGTCCTATTGGGTCATCGTGGACCTCTTCTATTTGTAGCTAATTGAATAATCATATGGCCCAAGGTTGTGGTAAGCCTAAATGGGTTTGTGTGTTGCCCTCACTTCTGTGTAGCTCCATCTAACTTTTGTTGTTTTATGACACACTGTTTCTTTTCACAAATTGTCCATCTTTTTGACGGGTAGGGAGGCGAGATTCCAGGGATCATGACTTCAGGTTCAGGCCTGAGAGAAGACACTCACCTCGTGGGAGGTATTCCCCTGAAAGAGACATCAGAGGTCGTTCATTTCGTGATGACAAACCAAGTTCTCAAGAAAGGGGTAATCACTCTATCTCTATCTGTGCATGACAAATGGCATCAGTCAGATAATGCATTCTATGTTTTTAATTTTGTTTCCTTTATATATCACCTGCAGGATCTAGTCACTCAAGATCACCTATTAGGAAGAGGTAACTGTAATGATTGTGGATCTAGTTTGTTCTGCAGTGAGTTATTTTTCCATTCCGTAGGTCTTATAGTCTATCTGCATTGGCCTTGTTACTTAGTTCAGTCTTAGTTAAATGTTTTCACATATGTCAGTTGCAATGTATACTTGTGCAGTTTTTTGTATGTAGAGATGTATTCATACTCCTCAAGAGTTATAAAGTACAATCTTTGTTTCTCATTTTGGTTAAATATCTTTGAATCCTATGCTAAATGTCACTATCATGGAAATATCCAGGTTATTTTGTACCTTTGCTTCTTTGTCATTTTTTATTTTTTTAAGTTGGCTGTCATAAGCCAGGCCTTCTATTTTTTAATAGTTGTGCTTACTCTTTTTGATCGTGCCCTTATCCATTCCTAGCTATATCTGTAAGGGATG
>BCLG01002810.1:33475-56358 GCA_001602295.1 Zoysia matrella | reverse complement strand
CCACACTTGCTGAGTACATCCGTACTCAACCTTGCCTTTATAATTGCTGCTCAGTAGAGGGAGAACCTTGGGAGAACTTTGAAGACCCTGGAGCCGACGTCTAGGCGAGCTATTCGGTCAACTGCCTGTGGAGCCCAGAAGCTTTCGTTTCGTTTCCGCTGTTTGGTTTGTAATTTGATAAGACTCTTAGTCTATTCTTGTAATAGTTAGTTATTCGAGACATTGTTCTATTTGCCATTAATGAAGTCACTTTATGTATGAAACTTGTTCCTGGGCATACATAAAGGGTCATTCGGTTTTAATCATAAAACCGGGTGTGACATATAAAAGGAAAATATGTGAATGCTCTTGAACATGAGCACTTGTTCTTTCTTCTGATCTTCTGCTATATTCGTATCAATCTAAATTTTCATCTTGGACCTTGTCACACCCGATCAACCGTGCTATCAGTAGATGATGAAAATAGGGATGGTGATCGCACCAGATGATGCATGTCTCAAATTAAAAAGGCACTCACAACTTTTTCTTCACTTTCTCTCTCATCTTAGCTACTAAAAAGGTTCAAATAATTAACACAATATGATAAAAAAAACCATAATTTTATGGTGTTTTAATGACAAAATCAATACGTGTAGTGTGACCTGGACAAAGCGACTAATAGACGGTGCCCCACAGACAAATTTTCTTTTGAAAAATTAGGAGCCATACCCCCCCCCCCTCAGTTCCGCCTCAGTGATGAATTTGCTGAGCTTATCTTATCCAATTGCGGGGATGCACCTTAATTATAGCCAGTTCAAATTGATGCAGCTAACTTCGCTAATTCAGGTACTGGAGCAGCGCCCTTCCATCTTCCTTGGTCTATGAACCGCACTAAAACATTGCCCATTTGCCTATTAGATCTCAGTGTTGAGAAGCCATGATGCACTGACATTGTAGAAACCAGATTCCATCTGATCTGCTGAAGAATACTTAGGGCTTGTTTGGTATGGATTATCAAAGTGATTCTGCTTCAGATTTTACAAGAAGCTCATCAAATGGTTTTAAAAGAAGTGCTTATATTCCCCCTTCTCAAGAAGCAATTCTCTAGTTCGTATTAAGAGCTAAAAGCACTAAAAATGTAGCTTCTTGTGACTTCTCCACTTATTTTTACGTTGGGACCACAATAAAAGTTATTTTGCCAAACCGTTTGAAAAGTACTTCTTGTAGACAATCTATTTTTCCGAGAAGCTGTTTTTTTGGAGAAGCTATTTTTCTAAAGAAGTTGTTTTCTAAGAGTCTATACCAAAGGGCCTTTAATCTGTTCCAACTTCCAATCAGTTATTGGTATGTTAGATTAACTCTTATTTTCTCTCTTGTTTTGTGAAATCCAAGAACCGAAAAGACATCAGCTTGCGACATGTTGTACATGTACAGCTGAATATGATGTTCATTTCTGAATGCCTCTGTCACAGGTATGTATCCTGAATACTATGCTTTTCTTTTTAATAATTAGATAATATATTAAATTTGTGTAGGTTACAGAAAATTTTGGAGACACGTGAATGACTCATAGCAGATTTAACATAATTAGATTAAATGGCACACATGTTTGATACTCTCTCTGTTTTTTAATTGTTATCACTATAATAATAATTTTAGTTCAAAAATAAACTAGAAATTGCTGTCTTAATCATAAAAGTTTAAGAATAGAGGGAGTAATTGTTTCTCTTTTGTATCCATTGGTGATGATGATCAATTTTTTACTATGGATCGTGCAAAGAATTTTTTTGCTTCTTTCCAAGTTTGACTTCGGATCTTAATCTGGGGCAGTTAACAGCTCGTTAGTATGAAGAATCCCCATTACCATCTTCAGCGCACCTCTCAAGTTGACAGTACTTAAATATGAGCAGCATGTGACACTGCATTTTCCATAATTAGGTAGTTTTATGTCTACAATTATGATTCTACTGTGTTGCTTATTGCTACCATTTATTTTCTTCACAGGGGATATACAAGAATCAATATATAAGGTTATTTTTTCAGATGAAAAGGCAAGATTACACACCTAACAATGTTTGGAGAGATATAGCATGAGAATTGGAACTGTATCATCAAGTAGTGAACCGATGTTTGGCAACTGCATTAGATAGAGTCATAAGAATTTGAAGGATGTATGATATGCCTTGCCTGATCCTTTGAGATAAGCTTTCAGCCGGGCCTAAATCAATGTAAAAAGTATATTGACTATGTCAGCATTATTCTATCAATAAAGAATGAGATGAACAATTCAATGCTTATTCTAAATTGCTTGGGTGAGATTCAGTGACAGATGACAGATTCATTTACTTCCAAAAAAAAAGAATTAAAGTAAAATTGTGAATACATTTAAGGTAAAAAAAAATTGTATGTGTTGTTAGATCTAGAGATATGTGTTGCAGGTGACACAACGTTGCAACACATTCTGTTATCTACAGCAACACTTATTCTTGTGTTGCAGTTTAATTCTTAGCAACACCATCTATAACAAGACTTATGGTATGTGTTTCTAAATATGGTACAAACACTTTTTCTTGCATACAACAGCACATTGGTGTGTTGCTATAAGCCAGCCATGTTGTAGTGTCTCTTCCCCAAGGACACTTATTACTGACTTTAGGGTACAGCAAATGAACATATATAAATGCAGATAGTAAACAAATATAAAAAAAGATTTCTTACATCCTCATGATTCACTCTATAGCAGCCTCTGATCCTATGTTACTTGCATACATAATAAATCCACAAAGTATAGATTGTAAAAGGTTTTATCGAAGAAGTAATAGAATCTCTCCCGCGAGGGGCGCCGATCTGTTCTTCCGTCACCAGACTGAGGATCTTATCTCTGTCCCAGCGGTAGAACCAGCGTCTCCTCATTACCCTTTTCGCTCCAATTCTCAATCTCACTTGTTCCTGTGTTCTCTACTAAAATCACCCACCAGACCACTCAACCACATCAATGGCTTAGCTATCTTGAGATTTGTGGTGGGAAGCTCTTTGATCTTCTTACTGAAAGGAGATCTGTTGCTTTTTTTAATCCTTGTTGAATTCTTTGGCAAGTAAAATTCGTTAATCAATTCCTCTTTTCAAAAGAATATTAAGTGACTGGTCATAATTTTAATGCATAGGTTCAACTACAATTCAATGGAATGCATCAATACAGTTCCTTTTTTGTTTCCATAGTTTACTTACGTATCTGTGTGTACGTGCTTCTGTGCACCTACCTATTTCGAGCTAGAGATGACTTTATTAATATGTCTGTTAGTATACAATCTTTTGAAGCTAAAATTATCCATATAGATTTCTATGGTAACCTGACTGAGTAATTTGTTCAGTTATATTCTTGTTTGCTTTAATGGAACTTCCACCTTTGTTTCATTTTTAAATTTGGTTTTTGTTATTATTTAATACACTTAAGAGGCTGAATTTATGTTCTCTCTCTCTCTCTCTCTCTCTCTCTCTCTCTCTCTCTCTTTCAGGCAACTCTTAATGAAAGAAGATGAAAGGAAACATGTTTCAATGTTGGTTTTCAGGAGTTCGAGGTTACTGATGACCAGATAGTCAAAGAATACATTGAGAAAGGAAATTCTACAGAAGGCACAGGCACAACAATGAAGAGTCATCACGGTCTCATGCTATTTTAAAACTGGAGAGTAAGAACCAAGAGGATACTCCTTTTTCAATCTTCTGTCTATGCAGTATTAATCTTTGGCCGTCCTATAAAACTATAACAATTTAGAGCAGATATGGTCTTCGTCCAACGTCCTTTTTGTCCACAAGCTGACCAGACTGCAGTACCTGTCCGGCAATAGCAGGGGATGCCATCTGCCTTTCATGACTTAACACCCACATATTCCAAGTCATAGCTGAGCTGCAGAGGTCTGTGTAATTGATCTTACAGTATACGCTAAACAATAGGCCTGCAGCAGTGCCCAGGTCAGTTTGATTGTTCTCCATATGCTAAATTGTTGACCATCAGATGAAAAGTAAGGTGGATAGCTGAAGAAAAGGGCTGATAAGACATTGGTGTATATCGCAGGAAAATAGCTCCATTAACTGCGGCTCTATTAGTCTATTTGTGCATACTTTGACGAGTTGCAGTTTTCACGAGCCTGGAAGACTGTCCGATCTATTTTGGTGTTGAGACGGTATAAAGCAGGGAGGTCACCACTATTTAGTGAAGTAAATCAAATCTTTCATGCCTGTGGTGGTGTTACTCTCACTTTGTCTCTCTCTCTCTCAAAGTTTCAAGCTAGACAGTATTTCAACTCATAAAGAGATGAACCCCCTTGATGCTTTGTTTCCCATTCTCCTGCTTGTTTCTACTGGGACTCCAGGGATGCAAGCTTCTGGCTTTGTAACAAGTCATGAGGTTGTTAGGGCACAGACATCCACTGCCACTCTCGCCAGTTGTAAGAAAAGTTGTGGTAATCTTACCTTCGATTATCCCTTCAGCATCGACACCGGCTGCTTCCGTGACCCTGATTTCAAGCTCATCTGCATTGAATCCGCGCTGCCCCCCAGGCTCTTCCTCAATGATGGTACCACAGAGGTTGTTTACAACATTGATGTTCTTGATCATGAGTCTTACTCTGATGCATTCAAAAGTATCAGCGTTGGCTTCTCCCGCATCATTACCATGAGGCCTGGAGTCAACAATTACCGCATATCCTGGAGACCCCCAGGGAGATCTTTCGTCCTTCGATCCACCAAACTAAGCATCACGGGTTGTGACCTAGATGTGTACATAGTCAATCACGACATGGATATGATCATGCCATTCTGCACCATGACTTGTCCCAAAGAGAAATCACAGACAGCCTGGCTAGGCAGAATTGCAATGGTATTGGCTGTTGTTCCATCATTTTAGATGGACCACGTGAATTTGAGATCAGATTTGTTCGTCACACGCAAGCAGATCTCGAGCCGCACCATAACAGAAGCTCCCTGTGGGATAAAATAAATGCAACCAGAGAGTTTGCGGACTTAGCATGGAACGTTATGGATCAGCCTAACTGTGCGGCAGCTTCGAGGAACAAATCAACCTATGCTTGCATCAGCTGGAATGGCACGTGCGATGATTCAGATACACCAATGGATTTCGGCTACCTCTGCTATTACAATTCTGGGTTCGGTGGCAACCCCTACATTTTTTATGGCTGCTCGCGGGACAAAGGTACCACAATGTTGCTGTCTCTGTTGAGAATAATATAGGATGTAGCTACCAAGCTATATTTATCCATCTATTGGGTACCTGAAATCCCCAGCTTAGAGCTTGTTCGGTTGTCATGGATTCATCCCCCCCCCCCCCCCATAGGATTGTTTCCTACTATATATAGATTAAGTGAATCTATGCCAATTATTAATACTTGGTGGTGGAAAATTACACTAGGATGGGAATGAAACCCACTCTATACCTCCATGTCCTACTTTCATGATTTGGAACAAAAACACACCTCCTACCTTATGGAAACGAAACCGAGTCGTGGAGGACAAAATACAAATACAAGCTAAGTTTAATTCCCATACTAATAGAATTTTTCATAAATAATTCATGCATTCATTTGATCTATGTGGAATGAATCCAGAGCTACTACTGAACAAGCCCTTAATGGTTTTGAACTACAGTTATCCCCAGCAGATTCAGACACCCTCTCAGAATCTCTGGCTTTTTCGAAAGTAGAGAAGACAAAAAATTTATCTAGACAAAGGGTATTACCGAGAAAGTTTATGGCTTGAACTGCTATGAAACCTTACTTGCCTAAACTAAGCTCATTAAGAGTCTTTTTTTTATGAAAAAACTACAAAAAAACCTACAATATACACGTATAGTCACTTATGCTCAAACAGACACACAAAAGAAAGAAACCACATGTTAGCCAGTCAAGAAAAATGTTAACCAAGTATCTAGTTCATGGGCTTCACATTAATTTTGTACGTTTAATAAGTTAAATTGTTGGTGGTAAAGGTATAACTCATGAATATTTTCTTGTTTGAAAACAGGATACAGTCAGCCTAAGAAATTGAATTGTTCCCATTCATGCGGAAATATCGAAGTTCCATTTCCATTTGGTCTGGATGACGGTTGTTTTGGGTGGAAACAATTTTTCCTCAACTGTACGAATACTACTTCTCCTATCCTCTTATTTGAAAATGAATTTCAAGCAACATCCATTGATGTGGAGAATGGTCTCATCAAGTACATCTTACCGTTTGAAAAATCAGGGTCAATATTCTATATACCAGATGAAGCAAGCATTTTTGTCAATTCTGGAGGATCAGTCTCCTTGCAATGGGCTGTTGCTAATCATGTGAGGAAGCCCAGAAAAATAACTCAGGATATGCCTGTGTGAGTAAGAATAGCATGTGTGTCATTGTCAACTCAACCTATGGTTACACTGGTTACCGTTGTGCATGCTCGTTTGGCTTTGAAGGGAACCCATATATTAAAAATGGTTGCCAAGGTCTCCTTCTCACACTTCTTCTCTCATTTCTTTATACTGCACCTAGTTAATTTCGTATATGAATAATATTTTTTTGACACAATTTGTTTATATCTTCCACCAATTTTAGTAGAGGTATGTAGTTAATGATGAATAAGACAAAAGAAAGTTTCATATGCACCCTATTCAATCGAAATCCTAAGCAGTTCGTCAAGTTAATTATTCACACTCGTAGATATTCACTTCCTATATTTGCATTGCAGATATTATGATTTTTTATCCAAGATTTCCTAATCCACATAATATTCATTTGCAGATATTGATGAGTGCCTTCAACCGAATCGTTGTAATGGGACCTGTCATAACATAATTGGAAGCTTTCAATGTACTGGGTGCCCCCACAAGACAGAGTATGACCCAGTGAAAATGCAGTGTACTTCAACAAGACAACAAAACCTTCTCTTAGGTAACGTTATGTCATTCTCATTTTCAGTTTGAACAACAGAATGGAAGAAACATTAACAAGTCTTTACAACTGTAGGTATTATCATTGGCCCAAGCAGCGGTTTTGGCATTTTACTTTTTGGTTTAATAGGAATAATTCTCATCCGTCGATGGAACCATAACATCCAGAAACAACTACGACAGAAATATTTTCTAAAAAATCAAGGCCTTCTCTTACAACAATTGGTATCTTCTGACAAAAATGCAAGTGATAAAACTACAATTTTCTCCTTAGAAGAGCTTGAGAAGGCAACAAATGGTTTTGATCCGACCCGGGTTCTCGGTCGTGGCGGTCATGGGATGGTTTACAAAGGTATCTTATCAGACCAGCGTGTTGTGGCAAGAAAAAGGTCCAGAAACATTGTGGAAAGCAAGATCAGCCAGTTCATTAATGAGGTTGCAATTCTCTCTCAAATAAATCATCGAAATATTGTAAAGCTACTTGGCTGTTGTCTTGAAACAGAGGTACAACTATTGGTATATGACTTTATTCCCAACGGTTCATTACTTGAAATTATACATTCTGGTTCAAGTACTGGTTTCTTTTTGTCATGGGACGACTGTCTGAGGATCGCCACAGAAACTGCAGGAGCTCTCTGTTATTTGCACTCTGCAGCTTCAGTATCTGTCTCACCGTGATGTGAAGTCGTCTAACATACTGCTTAATTCTGACTATACCGCTAAAGTTGCAGACTTCGGAGCTTCTAGATTAGTCCCTATCGATCAGACTCATGTGGTTACAAATGTACAAGGGACATTTGGATACTTAGATCCAAAGTATTACCATACTGGACAGCTGAATGAGAAAAGCGATGTATACAGTTTCGGGGTAGTGCTTGTAGAGCTACTTCTGAGAAGGGAGCCTATTTTCACAAATGAGGACGAATCAAAGCAAAACTTGTCCAATTGCTTCCTTTGGGAGATAAAATCAAGGCCAATTAAAGATGTAGTGGCTTCTCAGATATGTGAAGAAGCGACTGACGAGGAGATTACTAGTGTTGCCTCCCTTGCAGAGATGTGTCTGAGGCTCCATAGTGATGAGAGGCCTTCTATGAAGCAAGTCGAGATGAATCTACAGCTCTTACAGATGAAAAGGCCAAACTCATCATGCCATATTGCTCCAGAAAATAGTGCCGAAGAGATGCAATCGTTGATGTCCTCTAGTGCTGGACGTAGATGTGACCCACTGGCTAATTCTTTCAATGGAAGATCTAATTCAAAGTCCCAAATCAGCCAACACTGCGTTAGCTTGGAGAACGAATTTCTATCATCTCTTGATGCTCCACGCTAAGGACCAATTTGCAGTGTTGTAGAATTCTACAAGAACAACTTCACAGGAACATTATATAATATGAAACATTACACTTTTTTTTTTTGATATAGGTACGAAGCAATATGCAATACATGTTTCCGTTCACGGTGGATTTATGGATCTTGTAAATATTGTCAACTACGGCTTAGCGTTCATGCACTATGTTATGCATACTTGTTTACTATTTACCATTTGGGCATCGTGGCTAAATTCAATTATTTGTGTAAGGAAAATATACACATATTTCCCTTTTCCCTTGAGATAATACTCCGTTCCATCCCTGAACTATCGTCAAAAGCTCAATTCCACCCTTAAACTTTGAAAAAGTCCAATTCAGTCTCTAAACTTTTGTTAGATGATGAGGAAGATGAGAAGAACAAGGGGAAGGGGAAGGTTGCGAATGGAGGGGTGCAACAAGCGGCAAACTCTGACATAGATTCTAACATTGATGAGTAATACACTGTAACTAGTTATGTTCAAAGAAGCATAGACGCTTACCTTGATGATTTTCCATGTTGAATCTCAAAACTTGAGCATATCTCATCAACCAACTATAGAGTGGGCAGCAATAGTTAATTTTACAATTTTGCAAGATATGTGTTGACTTTATAAGAAATTAATTCGAGATGAAGCTGATGGCTGTGACTTTATAAGATTAGTAGAGCATGATGCTATAACAGTTGGTACTTGGTATATCTAATGTTGCATTAATAAGATTCAGTTGTTTCAGCGGTGAAAATTAATTAGTCTAGAAGCCATTAAATCAATTGTTCTAATAGTAAAATAAATTCTTTCAAATATTTCTAAGGATAAAATTCAATTCACTTCCCTTAAGTATAGCTAAAATTCAAATGACTTACTAAACTATATTAATAGTTTATTTTACTCCGGCAAAACATGATTTTGAGTCAATTTTTTTCTCGTGCAATTTATCCTTTTTATTTCTTAATGCACAAGCATAATCTTAATATCAAACTTTATGAGTTCATAAATTTTATCATATAACACATGTTAAAAATGATTATAATTTTTTATCATTATTTTTATATTTTAATATTTGTGTTACAAAATTATATGTAAAATAATAGTATGATAAACAATTTAAGATACACTTTTCTTATATATATGTTATAATATGCTTTATCATCTCATAAAGTTCATCTTAGAATTACGCTTGTGTGCGAAAAATTAAAAAAGATAAATTGTATGAGGAGGTAAATTGACTTAAAATTACGTTTTAGCGGGATAAAATAAATGAAACAGTGTAGATAGTTATTTGGACTTTGGCTATACTTGATAGAAGTAAATTGGAGATTATCCTATTTCTAATGGATTAGGATATAACAAATAAATTGTAAAGAGCAAGGTATTTTAAAAAAAAAAAGGTCAGCACGGTATAAGAAGAAGAATGCGTAGACACGATACAGGAGAAACAGAACGAGATCACCGGTCCCTTTGACCAGCCGCAGCATTCGCTCCCCGCCATGTGGGCCGGTAGAGGTGGTCTATCCCCTTCTGCCCGACATGTTAGTTGGATCCAGTGGCGGAACTACAGTTGTAGTGCAGGGTGGGCCACAATGGAGGAAAAGCACCAGGCCGGGTACTGTAGTAAGCTACAGTAACTGATACAGTGTGGAAAACGGCCCATTTTCCTTGATCTCAGGGTGGGCCGCGGCCCCACTTGGCCACCCAGCTGGCTCCGCCATTGGTTGAATCAGCGGTAAGAGATTCCATTCTAGTGGAGTTTTCTACACCTTTTTTTATTGATCACACCCATCATTATTTTTTTGCTTGTAAGAACTCCGCGCCAACAAACTGTACCCTTAGCATCTGGGGCTTAGCATGACACAAGTTGCATACCGGTCGCCACACGTCGTGTAGTTGTGGTCATGCTAGGGTAACGTTTCCTGCTATATATCGGTCGCCATACGTCATGCGGCCGTGGTCACGGTAGGATAACATTTACTGCAAGCTCATATGTGCGCCTGACAGCGAAGGACTAATATGCCGTGAGGTGTGAGCTCAGTGTTGAATGAAAAATAGTAACAACCAGTCAACCATCAGGGTAAATAGAAATAAGAGATCCACTAACACAGGGGCGGAGCCAGAAAATAAGATTAAAGGGGCCAACCGGTAATATATTTATATTGAAGGGGCCGGGGGGGGGGGGGGGGGGGCTTGGTCCCCGCTCGCCCTCCCTTTTCTTCGTCTCTGCACTAACATCACAAAAATATTTTCAATCTTATGGCTGGACTGTAATAAGCTTTGAAGGTCGTAAAACTATAACCTAAAATCTGAGAGAAAAATACGGTCTTTTTCCAACGTTCCTTTTATCTGAAAGCTCGCCAGACTGCACTACTTGTCAAGCAACAGGGACGCGATCTGTTGACTGTTCCACACCCCATTTCATGGGTTAGAATTCTGTGGCAGCGGGCTGGCATTTTGTGTCATTTCAGCATTCCCTGAGCCACAAGTTCGAGCTCCACATCAACTCTCCCGTTGGCGTTGATGGGGCTGCAAGGACTAACCGTAGACTGCTTGAAATATCTAGAGGTGAGATAATTGCCCTTGAACTGCCTTTCATGACTTGACGTCCACAGTCCTTGTCATAGCAGAGGTCTCTGTAAATCGGTCTTATACGCTAAACAATAGACCTGCAGCAGTGTCTAGATCAGTTTGTCAGTTCTCCATGTGCTACTCCCTCCGTACCAAATTATTAGTCACTCTGAACTCAAAATTTCCTACTTCCTCCGTCTCAAAATAAGTGACATTTTTTATTTTTTTAAATCGACGTTTGACCATTCGTCTTATTCAAAAAATTTACGAAAATACAAAAATAAACAAATAATGAATCGGTTCACAATAAAACAAATAATTTTTTAAAAACTTTTTTAATAAGACGAATAGTTAAAGGAAGAAGTTTGAAAATCTAAAATGACACTTATTTTGGGACGGATGGAGTAAATTATAAGTTGTTTTCACTTTCTGAGACAATTTTTTCTCTTCCCAATACATCTCCACTCTATCTCTCTCCTCATTTTCAGAAAATCCCACCTTTTTCATTTTTCTTGATTCCCATGCCTAAGCCCCAAAATGATTATAAAAATGGACGGAGGGAGTAGTAAATTGTTGACCATCAGATGAAAAGTAGGGTGGATAGCTGAAGAATAGGGCTGAAATGACATTGGTGCATATTGAAGGAAACAGCTCTTTCGCGAACATTAACTGCTATGAAAGACTATTAGTCTATTTGTGCACACTTTGACGAGTTGCAGTTTTCACCAGCTAGGAAGACTGTCCGGTCTTTTTTTGGTGTCAAGGTACTATAAAATAGGAAGGTCACCACTATTTCATGAAGTAGATCATATCTGCCACACTACAAGCTGAACTCTCTCTCTCTCTCTCTATCTCTCAAAGTCTCAAGCTAGACACCATTGCAACTCAGAGAGATGAGCCCCTTTGATGCTTTGTTTCCGCTTCTCCTGCTTGTTTCTACTGGGACTCCGGGGATGCGAGCTTCTGGTATTGTATGAAGTCATGAGGCTGTTAGGACACAGATATCCACTGCCACTCTCGCCAGCTGCAAGAAAAGTTGTGGCAATCTTACCTTTGATTATCCCTTCGGCATCGGTGGGCCTTCTGACAGGAAGTCATAACAGCCCGGCACTTGGCCAACACTTCTTGAAAACACGGGCAACTACCACCCACTCAGATGCCAAAGATATAGAGAGACTAATCATCGAAACTCAAGATAAAGGTGTGTCATAACCAATGACAATGACTTTACCGAAAGATTTAACGCTCTGCAGAGATTATACACTTTACCCATAGGCTACGTTCTCGTTGCAAGGGAGGGTGTAACGCTTGTCTCACCTTCTCCGTCCATCCCTCGCAAGACCACCCCGGGCAATAACCAAGGGCTATAACTGTTGTACTCAGCTTCCATAGAGCTCTCTGGTACTTCAATTTCCTATGAATGGATCACACAGGTACTGACCTCCTTGAGTGTCCACCCTTGGTCCCCGGTGCCCTACTAGCCTCCTAGTGGCTCAAGCGGAGATGGCAAGAAGAAGGATAAGTTCTGCCCATAGCAGGTTCTGTGGTTGCACAAGAATCACCAGACTGAGGTCCAACGAATCGATCATTACGCTGCCAGGGCGAGCGTTTTCATCCACGTAAGGTGGATATCAAGCACATAGCTACTAACATGCACATAGCTACTCTACATGCGCATAGGTAATCACTGAACACCAAGCACATAACACAAGCCTCGCCCCTAACCAGAAACACCCATTCTTCTTCATCTAACACCAGTTGTTCTATCACCCATCTCACTTTATTTTACTCACACCACCAAACACTTTAACACATTTGATAAAAAGATATATGTATATATAAGTGTAAGAGGGTGTGGCGATGCGAAGCATCGCGATAAAAGGGTTCCTAAGCTTTCTAGGAGCAAAGGAATAAATTTGCATCGCCACAAAAGGGTTCCTAAGCTTTCTAGGAGCAAAGGAGGAAAACCAAACATTAAATTGCTTAATGATAGTAACCTAGGGATAACAAAGACAAGTGTTTAACCAGGTCATAAAAGGAATTAAAGTACTTAATTAACTTATATTCATCATAAGCACTCATAGCAATCACAATTAGGACATTAACTACTCAATATTTTACAATAGTAAAATAAGCAGACGCAAGTCATGCGGTCATATAGGAGTATTGCAAAACATAGGATTAACATAGTCAAGGAGTTAGAGCTTGCCTGTAACTCACTTTACTTAGTCTTCAGAGTTCCAGTCTTCAAGCTCTTCCTCGAAGTTTGGGTCTTCGAGCTTTTCTTCGAGCTCTGCCTCTTCCTTGAACTCAGCATTGTCTACACAAAAAACACGGCTAATAAAACTACCGCAAAAGAACAAAGCTCGAGATGAAGCAATTAAGATCCAAAAACTCGGGATAAGAACCAGTCAAACTCTGAAAGTAAAACCGACAATAAAAGGGCATGCATGATGCAGTGGTTATCATGTTAAATTGTTATTAGGTGCAAGGCTTGCCTATATGATGCATGAAAAGCTATAGGGTTTAGTGCGCGTATTCGCAGATAAGTCCAAGATGTAATGTGTGTATACTTTATTATGCGCTTTGTGTTACTAGTAATTTTACAGAGGCGTGAACCTTTGTGAAAGCATGTGACGAGGAGATAAAGGGCAAGGGTGCCATACTGTAATTATTCCTAACTTAATATTATTTGCTACAAATTAGCAATTAGTTGTTAGGGTCATTTTAGGTTACATTTATCCATGCTCTAGTGGTTATGCAGTGCATATATATGATGTGTTGTCAATTAAATACTTATCCTCTAATATGCAGTATTTATTATTATTATTATTATTATTTAAACTATTAAAGCTAATAAGTGAATAATGTATTATTGCATGCGCAGAGATACATGTGGCAGTTTATATGTGTACGGGTAAAGCTATTGGCAACGCTAACATGGGTTGCTGATAACCGATAGGTGGGACGCATCGGGTGCCATTTAATAATTATTTTATTCCTAATAAATTATGGTTCTTCTAGCGATTAAGGTCAATTAGATGAGTCTACTTCTATAGCTAGATTATTTAACTTCTACGCATTATGTTCATTTATGCACAGTGATGTAGAGATAAAGGCATGTGCTAACTAACAATTAACTATTTATTACTTAATTTTATCTTTAAAGCTATACTACTAATATAACGGGTGGCATGTGTATTGATATATGCTAAGGCAGTGCGTAAACATGTGACTACTAGCAATTAACAATTAATCATTAGATTTTATCTTTATTTTTAGACTACTAGAATAATAGGTGGCACATGCTACCATGCATGCGATGACTAGCCAATTGATGATTACTTGCTTTTATGTTTATAATTAATTACTAAGATAATGAGTGACACTAATATTGAAGCACGCTAAAATGGTAGGATGCTCATTATAACTAGTATGATATTATGCTAAGAACAAATCGCAATAAAGGACTGGCAATAAAAACCGATAAAAACCAATAAAAAGATTAATGTTAAAATTAATTAAACTCCAATAAAATTAATCATTAATAAAAACCAACAATATTAAGGATTAGTGGAGGTTTGATAGTTTGATGAAGTGGGGCTCGGTGTTAAGATTCTAACGATGAAGGAATCGATGAAAACGGAGCTAAGATCAAGAAGTTATGGCGATTTAAAGGCATATGGAAGTTCAAGGACCTATTTCTAAATAACAAAAAGTCTTGGGAGCCATCTGTGATTATTAGAAAGGTTACAAGGGACCTATATGTAATTTTCATAAAGGTAGGGAGCTATGTGTAAAATGTTAAGGGCTAAGTTGTAATAAAGAAAAGGCCAAGGGGTATTTGTAAAATTACTAGGCTTAAAACATAATTTTGCATAGCAGTAGGGGTTTAGATGCAAGATGGTATTTTGGAATTTATAGAATTTTTATGGAATCATTTCTATGTGTACAAGCTTGGGTGCACTTAGCCATTTTTTCGCAGAGGCTGACTGGTGAGGCCGGAGTGCGTGAGTCACTGACCGATGGGGTTAAGTGCCTATGGCAATGGCAAGTGGGTCCACGGCTTCTTTTTATTTTTATTCACAAAATTATGACAGCTTCATCTGGGTGGTTGATTCAAAAATGGGTGGCATGGATTTAATGGGAGAAGTGGGCCGATCAGGGCGGGACCATTTGGAAATCGACGGCTAGGATTTAAAACGCCGGCTGATTTAATCTCGACGGCCGATAGGAGATCGGGTGGCTGGCCGTGGCTCGGCCCGACGGCGCCAGCGGCAGCCGGAGCAGGAGGCGGCGGTGCCATAGCCGGCGCATCGCTAGAGAAGGGGACTCGCGCGTCCGTGGCTCAAAATCTGACGAGAAGAGGGGGAAAAGAGGGAGGATGAGGAGGCAAATCTACCTATGGGGTTCTCGAGAGCAGAGGCGGATCGAGGCGAGCTGGCAATGGTGGAGTGGTTGCGGCGGAGGCGGCGCTGGGCGCTGGGCGTTGACGGTGGCCGAGGCGGCTCAGCGCAGCCGGAGATCGAAGGAGGTTACCGTTGAGGAGCTCTTGAAGCAGAGAGGAGGAAGAGAGGCGCGTAGGGTTGGTGCCGTGGGGTAGAGGAGCTCATGCACATTATTTATAGCCGAACAGGGAGGCAGGCAGGAGTTGGGGATGAGCGTGGCGCACCAGGGAGTGCTCGCGCGGAAATGGCAACTATGGCGCGGCATGGGCAAGGCGTAGAAGTGATCGGCGAGGAAAAAAGGCGAGCGCGCGGCACAAGGCCGGCTGGGCGACGCGACAGGGAGAGCAGGGTGCACATGCGCTGGCCATCGGACTTGACTGGAGGAAGAAGAGATAAAAACAGGGATGGGCCGGGCCGTGTGCGCGCTAGGCCAGGGCGGCCTGGCGCGTAAGGAGAACAAAAGAAAGGGGAAAGTAGGCCGGGCCAGCAGAGAAAAGGAGGGAGAAAACGAAGCCCGCACAGAGGAGAGGGGAAGAGAAAAAAGATGGGTCGGCTGTGCTGGTGGGCTTGCGCTAGCGAGGGAGCTGGGCCGTATTGGGCTGTGGAAAGAGAAGGGAGGCCTGGTAGAGTTTTTAGGATTTTGGGTTAAATTGATTCAAATTCAAACGGTCTTTGGCAAATCAAGAATCAAATAAATCTAGCAAATGAACTAAACTAAAAGAAAACATGCACTAGATCAAGCTCTCAAATTTTTAGTTCTTAAGAAATTTCCAATTTAGAAAATTTTATTTTAGGTGAGATTTCGGCTTTTCAAAAAAATTGTTAGCGTTTAAGTTAGAACAATTTAATTTGTGGATTTTTAATCAGGGGCAAAATTTGGGATGTTACATATCTACTCCACTTAAAAAAAGTCTCGTCCTTGAGATTTGTATGATCTACGGAAGGGTCTGAGGCTTCTCTTGAGATCTTCTCGCTTCTCATCACTTGAGCTCACGGCTTCTGATCACTTGAGCTCACGACGGCTCTTTCCCGTACTTTTTTCAGAATCTTTCTCTTGCTCGTTGGGAGATGGTTCTGGTAGTCTTCTTGACAGTTCTCCATGGATTACTTCTTTTTGAATGTCTTGCTCTTCGAAAGTATTCTCAAAGGTGGGTTTACCAAGGTTTTCCATTAGACTGGCAGGTAGACGTGCTTTGACTGTGGTGTTCTGGCGTACTTGCTATCTTGACCTTTGACTAAGAAATCGTATAATCCATTACTTTACTCCTCACTGTTTCTTAGCTGAAAGTGTTCACACTTTGTACCATTATTCTTGTTGGCCTTAAAACTGCGGTGATGGTGGCATTCCCAAGCTTGATGAGTTCTTGATTGCAGAGCAGATGCTATCGGGCGCTAGGCTATTACTTCTACTAACGAGAGGCTCTATCCCACTTAAAAAGTTTTAACTTGGGGTTCAAGGGTCGAGGTGCTAAGGTTTACTACTGGGTCGTTAGAAGACGTTTCGAATTATAAAGTGTGTAAACCAATCTTGTTGACTTTTCTTCGCAGAGGTGCTATTCAAAGTGCTCATAATTCCACTAAATACTTTAATAAGGCTTCTCGGCAGGGAACTTACCGAACAGGTGATCTGGCAACTGTCCATCAGTGTTGATGTAGTCCGGGCTCTCTTGCCTGACAATTTGTTTACTTATCCGTCTTGAGGCCTGAGGCAGGGCACTCTAAATACCGGTCTTCTATGTTCTTGTTTCTGTGTTTAGGGTTGTTGGGGTCGTCAATCTTGGATGCGGGCAATTGGCTACAAGGTGTTCTGGGTCCTTGCAGCGAAAACATAGTCTTGGTTTACTAGGAGTTGAAGAGACTCTGGCATGGCTCTTCTGCAGCAGGGTTGCGCTTGGTTTGCTATGCTTTGAGGTTGTCGGTTGCTGGGCAACTTTAGAGGCATGAAGTAGTTTGAGTTTACGATGCCTTGGCTTCCGCGGTTGCTCGAATTCAGATTCCGGTAAACCTTCCAAATCTTCAGATTCCTCAGCTTGAGACTCATATTCTTCTTCATCATCCAGTTTACTTAGAGCGGCTTCTAATACTATGGCTTTGTTCATGAGTGCTAAAATCCGGGTAGATATTGCAGCTAGTTTCGTGTTCAACTCGGCGTTTAGACCTTTCCTGTTAGCAATCTTGTTTCTTCTTATCAGTGTTTACATCTTCCGATGCATAATGTGCCAACTTCATGAACTTCTAGGTATACTAATTGACAGTCATGTCACCTTGCTTCAAGTCACGAAATTCGTATGTTTTCATTTTCAATATTCCTTCAGGAATATGATTACTCCCCAAAAGCTTCCTTAAAGTCATTCCAGCTAATATTCTCTGGATCCAATGCTGCTTCTCGGTAGTTATCCCACCATTTCCAACGGTTTCAACCAGCTGATGGGTGGCTAGCATCACTTTCTCATAATCACTGGCAGCAACTAGGTTAAACTTCTTGTTGATTTCTCTGAGCCAATCATCTGCGGACAGTGGGTCTTCTTCTATGCTATCATATGTTGGTGGCATGAGTCTCATGAACTCTGTTTCCTTGGACTGTGGTGGTGGTCCATTGTTACGGCCATTCCGTATTTCTCTTTCGACTAGTCCTAACAGGATCAACTGGGTGATTATCTTCATTTGCTTTGGCCTCTTGCTCATGACGTGCTTGAACTCATGCGGATCTCTTGGGCGGCATTCTCGAATCCTGTAACAAGATACGATGGGGTTTATGGGAAGGGTCCTAGGCTCAGGCAACTATTAATTTCTTTTGTCATTATTAATGATTTTCATGTTGCATTAGGAGCAAACAAAGCACTCAATCAAAGAATCAAGAGAATCTTGCAAATCCACACAAGCAACTCAATTATTAGTTTTGGTTGTTATTTATGAGCGTTCTACGAGCATGGCTCAAGGCTTTCTTCTGGTATTCGAATCTCGGCTAAGGCTGGGAAATGAGGTCATTCCTGTCTTGTGCTTACTTTGCGTGAAGCTTGATAAGGTTGTGGTTGGTAGACACGATTCAGGAGGGCTTTATCCTTAATTCCATAGTACTCCATTAAATCTCGATTCCAAGATTGACACTTTTCTTATACCAAAATTTTGGTTGTTTGTATCGGCATAATCCTATTGTGATAACCATCCAAACTCAGATTACTACTAGTTATGCTTGAAACTTCGAAATGACCCTACCCCACTTATTTAGGGTCATTCCATCATTCTCCAATTTTACCCAAAGCGATTCTCGATGCACCTCTTTGTTGGTTCACTCTTGAGATCGTTGATACGGGTGCTAGTGGTTGGGTTGGCGCGATTGCCTATCTTGTACTAGTCTTCTGGCAACGACATCCTCCATGGAGCTTGATTCGGGGTTGAGCGGGAGTATCAGTAAATGATTTTCAAAGGGTAAGAGAAGGGAGAGAGTAGGGAATTTTGTAAAAATATTTTATATTTCAAAATAATCAATTTCGGGTGCGATCAATCCTTATGGTTTCGTCCTATGGCTAAGTATTGCTTTGATACCACTCTATCGTACCCTATTTCTGAGATACACTGAACAACACGTATCAGTCCCTATATTAGTAGCTGATAAGCGTGATTACAACAGAATGTTATACAAAAGTATTACTTTGAATAAAATACAATACATGATACAGATCTTTAGTGGCTACACGGCTGGACTACTACTGTCCAAACCGTCCAAACCATCAAACCAACTAGGGGCGAAGCAGACAGCGAAAGCAACGGCTAAACACCACATGCTAACTTCGGAAGCAGAACCGAAACCCTGCACATCGTCGTCTTACGTAGCATTCTCCTTCTAAAACCACATATGTAAACGAGTGAGTACATAAGTTACTCAACAAGGTCTAATACTAAACAAAGATCTAATATATATATATGCATATCTAGTTAAAGCAAGGGTTTAAGCTTATGGTTTATTTTGCAACATGCCAATTTTATGCAGGGTTCACTACAGGAGAATTTTCAAATCAGAGCAAAGCAACTTCTTTACGGTCATGATTTTAGTTGGGTGGACCTGAGGGAGATGTTCATCAATCTCGCCAATTTCCAAGTTTAAGATGGGCCTTCCAACAATGAAGTCATAAGAGCCCAGCACTTGGCTAACACTTTCAAAAACACGAGCAACTACCACCCACTCACACGCCAAGGATAGAGAGAAACTAATCATCGAAGCTCAAGATAAAAGTGTATCATAACCAGTGACAATGGACATTCCAAAAAGATTTAACACTCTGCAGAGATTGTACACTTTACCCACAGGCTACACCCTCTTTGCAAAGGAGGGCATAACGCTCGTCCTCACCTTCTCCGTCCATCCCCCGCAAGACCACCTTGGCAATAACCAAGGGCTATAACTCTTGTACTCTGCTTCCATAGACCTTTTAGGTACTTCAATTTCCTCTGAGTGGATCACACAGGTACTGACCTCTCCGAGTGTCCACCCTTGACCTCCAAGTGACTCAAGCGGAGATGCCAAGAAGAAGGATAAGTCCTGCCCATAGCAGTTCTGTGGTCGCACGTGAATCACCAGGTTGAGGTCTAATGAACCGGTTCTTATGTGGCCATGGCGAGCGCTTCCATCCACGGAAGGTGGATATCAAAAAGCACATAGCTACTAACATGCACATAGGTAATCACCGAACACCAAGCACATAGTACAAGCCTCGCCCCAACCAAAAACATCTATTCTTCTTCACCTAACACCAGTTGTTCTATCACCCATCCTACTTTATTTTACTCACACCGCCAAACACTTTAACACATTATATATATATATATATGTGTGTGTGTAAGAGGGTGTCATCAGTTAAATACTTATCCTCTAATATGCAGGTTTTTCTTAATAATAATAATAATAATATTATTATTATTATTATTATTATTATTATTTAAGCTATTAAAGCTAATAAGTGAATAATCTATTATTGCATGCATGCATATGCAGATATACATGTGGCGGTGTTTATATGTGTACGGGTAAAGCTATCGGCAATGCTAGCATCGGTTGCCGATAGGTGGGACGCATCGGGTGTCATTTAATAATTATTTTATTCCTAATAAATTATTATTGTTCTAGCGATTAAGATAAATTAGATGAGTCTACTTCTAAACATAGATTATTTAACTTCTACGTGTTATGTTCATTTATGCACAGTGATGCAGAGATAAAGGCATGCGCTAACTAACAATTAACTATTTATTACTTAATTTTATCTTTAAAGCTATACTACTAATATAACGGGTGACTTGTGTATTGATATATGCTAAGGAAGTGCGTAAACATGTGATTACTAGCAATTAAATATTAATCATTAGATTTTTTCTTTACTTTTAGACTACTAGAATAATAGGTGGCATGTGCTACCATGCATGCGATGACTAGCCAATTGATGATTACTTGCTTTTATGTTTATAATTAATTACTAAGAGAATGAGTGACACTAATATTGAAGCATACTAAAATTGTAGGATGCTCATTATAACTAGTATGATATTATGCTAAGAACAAATCGCAATAAAGGACTGGCAATAAAAACCGATAAAAACCAATAAAAGGATTAATGTTAAAATTAATTAAACTCCAATAAAATTAATCATTAATAAAAACCAACAAGATTAAGTATTAGCAGAGGTTTGATAGTTTGATGAAGTAGGGCTCAGGGTTAAGATTCCAACGGTGAAGGAATTGACGAAAACGGATCTAAGATCAAGAATTTATGGCGATTTAAAGCGTATGGAAGTTCAAGGATCTATTTGTAAATAACAGAAAAGTCTGGAGAGCCATCTGTGATTATTAGAAAGGTTACAAGGGACCTATATCAAATTTTCCTAAAGGTCAGGGAGCTATGTGTAAAATGTTTAGGACTAAGTTATAATTAAAGAAAAGGCCAAGGGGTATTTGTAAAATTATTAAGCTTAAAACATAATTTTACAAAGTAGCAGGGGTTTAGATGCAAGATGGTATTTTTCTGGAATTTATAGAATTTTTATGGAATCATTTGTGTATGGGAAAATATGGAAGGAATATTGCTGTGTGTACAAGCTTGGTTGCACTTAGTGTTTGTTTCACAGAGGTTGACTGGTGGGGCCAGAGTGCGTGAGTCACTGACCGATGGGGTTAAGTGCCTATGGCAGTGGCAAGTGGAGCTAGGGTTTCTTTTTATTTTTATTAACAAAATTATGCCGGCTTCATCTGGATGGTTGATTCAAAAATGGGTGGCATGGATTTAAAGGGAGACGTGGGCCGATCGGGGCGGACAGTTTAGAAAACGACGGCTGAGATTTAAAATGCCGGTCGACTTAATCTCGACGGCCGATTGGAGATCGAGCAGCTAGCCGTGGCTCTGGCCGGCCCGACGGCGCTAACGGCAACCGGAGCAGGAGACGGTGGCGCCATGGCCGGCGCGCCCGGAGAAGGTGACTCGCTCATCCGTGGCTTCTGACGAGAAGAGGGGGAAAGAGGGAGGAGGAGGAGGCGAATCTACCTATGGGGTTCTGGAGAGCAAAGACGGACCGAGGAGACCTGGCGACGGTGGAGTGGTTGTGGCAGGGGCGGCACTCGGCGCTGGGCGCTGACAGTGGCTAGGGCGGCTCGGCGTGGCCGGAGATCGAGGATGTTGCCGTCGAGAAGCTCTTGAAGCTGAGAGGCGAAGGGGAGGCGATCCGTTGACGGCCAACCGCGGCGGCGACCGAGTGACGGCGAGAAAGGGGAAAACTCCAATCGAGCTCAATTGGATTCGCGTGGGGTTGTTGCCGTGGGGTAGAGGAGCTCATGTGCGTTATTTATAGCCGAGCGGGGAGGCAGGCGGGAGTTGGGGATGAGTGTGGCATGTTAGAAATTGATCTCCATCCATTTTGGCCCAACGGCCTAAATGGGCCCTTGATCTAATCACGCTCTGATCGGGGGTGCCCAGCCCATTATGGCTGGTGGGCCCTGTCACCAGCGCTACAATAAATAGAGGTGGGGGCCGGCCGGGACTCATGACCTAAGTTTGTCCGTACCGCCGCACCCCACCAACAAAACCCTAAACCCGATCTGTGAGGGGGTGCTGTGCCGACAGGAAGCACCACCGCCGTCACCGCCACGACGACCGCCGTCACCGGGAGATCGACGACGTCGCCGTGACTTCTACGCCACTGCCCTCTCCACCGATCGACGCTACCCTAGCGCAGAGGACCGCATCGACAAAGGGCAGATGGCCGGATCGTCTTCCACGACTCAGGCGACCAGATCTAAAGGTATTGACCACCTCCGAACCACAGATCTATGACCGACACGAGACTCTCGGATCTGCACTCTTAGACACAGAGAAAAGATCACAACATTGGCATCAGAGCCAGAGCTAAGAGTGGATCCCGACGAGTATGAAAAAACTCGCCAGAAGGCTACCCGCGAGCAAAGATCCGTAAAGAAAAATCGTAGCCGTTGGCTACACTGTGGCAGAAGCCTCGGGCTCCGCAAAAGAACCGCGCAAAGAAAAGAAAGAAAGAAAAAGAAAACAAAGCCGCAGCCGCAAAGAAAAAAAAAGGGGGAAAGAAGCTGGTGGCTGGCGCCGG
>BCLG01002810.1:0-33298 GCA_001602295.1 Zoysia matrella | reverse complement strand
GCGCGCGAGCGGCGCGACAGCGCTGCAGCGAGAGACGCGCTCGCTGCCAGAGCTCCAGACAGAGGCGGCTGGAATAGGGAAGAGAAGAAAATGAATTAGGGTTAGGGTTGGAAGGACCCCTAATCCTTTTATACCTCCGAAAAAAGAGCGCGTTCGTCAGATCTAGATCTAACGGTCCAGATCGCGCGATGGATAAATGGGCCAGATTTGGCCCATGAGGGAGAGCGAATTTTCGACCCAAGTCCAGGTTGGCTTGTCCGAATTGCAACAGGCCAATGGGCCAGGCTGAAAATTCAATTTCGGCCCAAAAGAAAAGTTTTTCCAATTTCTTTTTCAGAAGCAAATTTTAATTGATTAATTAGGTAATTTTTACCTAATTAAATCTGTTAAAATTTGAACCAACAGGATAATTTTGACAAAAAAAAATAAAGTAAATGCTTCTGAAAATTAAAGAATTTTGTTTTCCGCTGCGTACTTAAAGAAATTATTTTCATTATTAAATTCGAACCAACGGGAGAATTTAATTTTGGAAAAATAGTAATAAATTTCAGATAATTATGATATTGTTATTTTCTGACAAACGTTGATAATAACAGTATTATAATTTTATAATTGATATCTTTTATGCATTATTTCTATTTCTGCCCAACGGTGATGTAGATTTAATGTATAATATAAAATTGTGTGTCATACTTTTGACCAACGTTGAAAATAAGACATATAATTTTACTGTTATTATGTTCTCACTTTATTTGATTTATTTACAGAAAGATACAACTTGATGAGTTGTATCAAAGAGATACCCACTCTCAAAGGTGACAACTATGGAGAGTGAAAGAAAAAGATAGACCTAACGTTTATCTTGGTTGAGATGGACTGGGTCCTCACCATAGCACGCCCCACTGAGCTTGAACCGCCAGTGAAGAAAGATGATGAGACTGATTCTACTTGGCAGACTAGACAGAGGGATTTTGCTCTCTTAAAGATGTCCTATGACCTTGAGCATAGGAAATGGACCACAGCCAACAAGAAATGTATGGCTGTGATAAAGAACACGATTAAGCCTGCAATTGTGGGCTCAATCTCGAAGTGTGACACCGTCATAGAGTACCTTGAAAGAATAAAAAGTCAGTTTACTGGCTCTTCAAAGACATATGCCACACAAGTTATTAAACAACTTGTGACAGAAAGGTACTCTGGTGGTAACGGTGGCATTAGAGAGCACATACTGAGAATGAGCAACATGGCATCTAAGCTCAAACCAATGGATCTATGTGCTCTTTATCCATCTGATTTTTGCTTTCTTACCAAAAAAGTTTGACACCTTTGTTGTCAACTACAATATGCAACCCAAGACATAGGACTTGAAAAAGTGCATAGCAATGTGTGTGCAAAAAGAGGACAGAATTAAATCTTTACATGGTGGTTCTATCAACTATGTGAAGGACAACAAAAGAAAGAACTTCAACAGCTACTCCTCAAAGAACAAAGGAAAAGCCTCTGTCCATCAGCCTCAACAGAACAAATTTACAGTAGACAAGGATCAGTGTCTTCACTGCAAGAAAATGGGACACTACAAAAAGGATTGTCTCTCCTATTTAAAGATGATCATGGCAAAGAAAGGTGAGAACATTATTACTTTTATAAATGAATCTCTATATGTGCAATATTCAAAATTCACTTGGTGGATTGACTCTGGAGCAACTGTTCATGTTGCTAATTGATTGCAGGGATTTCGTTCGACGAGGACTACGCAAAGAAGAGAAAGATGCATTAAAGTTGCAAATAGAGTCCAAGCTGAAGTTGAAGCCGTTGGCGATCATTCATTAGAGCTAGCTGATGGCTTTATTCTTATACTTAGAGATGTTCTTTATGTACCCTCTCTACAAAAGAATTTGATTAGTGTTTCATATTTGGATAATGATAGTTATGATTGTCATTTTAGAAATGGCAAGTGTGAAATAATGTTTAATAAAGAATATGTTGGTCTTGCCATCTTATAAAATGAGCTTTATTTACTATCACTACGTGATGATGTGAATGTCGTATGCGATAATGATAATGTTACATGCGAGATAAACGAATCCTCGTCCATCAATGAAAATAGAAAACGAAAAAAAACTCTAGATGAGTCGTCGAAATTATGGCACTGTCGTTTAGGCCATATTTCAAGGGGGAGAATAAAAAGACTAGTTAAGAATGATATTCTTCCTTCACTGGAGTTCTCAGACTTAGAACAATGTCGAGATTGCATTAAAGGAAAATATGTAAAAAAATTAAAAAAGATGCAAAAAGAAGCACAGGAGTTCTACAAATTATTGACACGGATATTTGTGGTCCCTTTTCTGTGAAGAGTATAAATGGTTATGACTCGTTCATAACATTCACGGATGATTACTCCCGATATAGATATTATCCAATCAAAGAAAGAAATGAAGCCTTGGATAAATTTAAGATATTTAAGGCTGAAGTTGAAAACCAACACAATTTAAAGATAAAGATAGTTTGATCTGATCATGGGGGGAGTACTACGGTCGGCATACCCCGTATGGACAAGTTTCTAGACCTTTTGCAAGGTTCTTACAGAAAAATGGATTAGTGGCCCAGTATTCTACACCGGGTGAACCTCAGCAAAATAGAGTAGCTGAAAGACGCAACTGTACCTTGATGGATATGGTGCGAAGCATGATGAGCTATTCCACATTGCCATTGAGTTTGTGGATGGAGGCGTTAAAAACCGCCATTCATATTCTCAACAGAGTACCCAGTAAATCGGTGCCGAAAACACCGTATAAGTTGTGGACAGGGAGAGTTCTCTCATTAAACCACTTACGAATGTGGGGGAGCCCAGCTGAGGCTAAAGTATTTAACCCAAATCTTGGGAAACTAGATCCCAAAACAGTGAGTTGCTATTTTATTGGTTACCCAGAAAAGTCAAAAGGTTTTCGTTTCTACTGTCCAGACAGACATACAAAGTTTGTAGAAACGAGACACGCTGTCTCCTTAGACGATGAGATGATGAGAGGGAGCATGGTAGCTCGAGAGATTGACCTTGAAGAGAAGCAGGCGTATGCACCCACTCCGATGATTAAAGAGCAATTCTTTACACTACCTGCTGTCGCTGCACCGACAGTGCGAGATACTGTGGTGCAAGCACCTGTTATTGTTCCTCCTGTGGCAATAATAAATGAGAATGAGGAACCTGTTCCTCAGGATCCTATAGAACTCGTTGCCACAGATGAGGGGGAGCAACAACAACCTCAAACAGAAAATGTACAGAATGAAGAGGCCCCGAGGAGGTCTCAAAGAGTAATAAGATCAGCTATTTCTGATGACTATGAAGTTTATCAGACAGAAGAATTTCAAATGGAGGATGATCCCACCTCGTTTGAAGAAGCCATGAGAAGCGAAAATTCTTTCAAATGGCTTGAGGCCATAGAAGAAGAAATGAAGTCCGTGAAGGCTAATGAAGTCTGGGACTTGGATGTAATTTCTAAAGTAGCCAAAACAGTAGGCTGTAAATGAGTCTACAAGACAAAACTCAACTCCTAAAGGAATATAGAAAGATATAAAGCACGACTCATGGCAAAAGGCTTTACTCAAAAAGAAAGGATTGATTACAATGAGACATTTTCTTCGGTCTCATGTAAAGATTCTTTCAGAATTATAATGGCACTAGTGGCTCATTATAATTTAGAGTTACATTAGATAGATGTAAAGATAGCATTCCTCAATGGGAATTTGGAGAAAAATGTTTACATGGCACAATCGAAAGGTTTTGTCATAGAAGGAAATGAAAGAATGGGATGCCGTCTAAAGAAATCGATTTATGGGTTAAAGCAAGCTTCAAGACAATGGTACTTGAAGTTTAACAGTACAATAAAAAAATTTGAGTTTAAAGAAAATATAGAGGACAACTGTGTTTATTCAAAGTTTAAAGATGGAAAGTTTATCTTTCTAATCCTGTATATGGATGATATCCTACTCGCTAGTAGTGACGTCAGTCTGCTACTGGAAACAAAGAAGATTTTGTTCTCAAACTTTGATATGAAAGATCTTGGTGAAGCTTCATTCGTTCTAGGAATCGAAATTCATCGAGATAGAAAGAAAGGGGATTGGGACTGTCACAAAAAATATACATAGAGAAAGTATTAAATAAATATGGTATGCATAAATGTAGTCCATTACCTGCACCTATAGTCAAGGGCGACAGATATGAGGATTTTCAATGCCCCAGGAACAAGTATGAGATCGATCAAATGAAAGCGGTTCCATATGCTTCAGCTGTTGGAAGCTTATAGTATGCTCAAGTATGTACATGCCCTGACTTAGCATTTATTACCGGGTTACTTGGCAGATTTCAGAGCAATCCTAAAATAGAGCATTGAAAATTGATAAAAAAAAGTCTTGCGCTATTTGCAAGAAACAAAAGGCCTCATGATGACATACAGAAAATCAGATTCACTCCATATAGTGGGGTAAACAGATTCTGATTATGCGGGAGATGATAGAAAGTTTACATCCGAATATGTGTTTACTCTCGCTAAAGGAGCTATTTCGTGGAAAAGCTCAAAGCAAACCGTCACTACATCGTCCACAATGTATGTCAGTTTATTGCATGTTATGAGGCTACGGGGCAGGTGAACTGGCTTAAAAAGTTCATACCCGGTTTAAAAGTGGTTGACGACATCCATGGACCACTTAAGTTATACTGCGATAATAAACCCGCAGTAACGTATGCACACAACAATAAGTCAAGTGATGCTGCCAAACACATTGACATAAAGTACTATGTTGTGAAAGATAAAGTTCGAGATCAAATCATAAGTCTTAAGCATATAAGCACTGCAAAGATGCTAGCGGATCTGCTTACTAAAGGCTTACCACCCAAAGTATTTATTGAACATGTTGCCGACATGGGTTTAAGGGAAAGCCTATGATTTCTAAACTAAAAGATGGCCAAAAAATGTATAGTAACTATTTCATAACAGAAAAATGTATTGTAGCTGTTAAGTCTATCGGCGATTGATCGTGACGATGAGACAGTTCTATGCATTAATCTGTAATGGAATGAGTGAAGTTAAAAAGTAATAAAGATAAAAGTATAAAGTGAGATCAAGGGGGAGAATGTTAGAAATTGATCTCCACCCATTTTGGCCCAACGGCCTAAATATGCCCTTGACCTAATCGTGCCTTGATCGGGGGCGCCCAGCCCATTATGGCTGGTGGGCCTCGTCGCCAGCGCCACAATAAATAGAGATGGGGCCGGCCGAGACTCATGACCTAAGTTCGTCCGTACCGCCGCACCCCACCAACAAAACCATAAACCCGATCTGTGAGGGGGCGCTGTGCAGACGGGAAGCACCACTGCCGTCACCGCCACAACGACCGCCATCACCGGGAGATCGACGACGTCGCCATAACTTCTACGCCACTGCCCTGCCCTCTCCACCGACCGACGCTGCCCTACCACAGAGGACAGCATCGACAAAGGGCAGATGGCCGGATCGTCTTTCACGACTCCGGCGACCGGATCCGAAGGTATTGACCACCTCCGAACCACAGATCTATTACCGACACGAAACTCTCGGATCTGCACTCTTAGACACAGAGAAAAGATCACAACATGGCACACCAGGCGGTGTCCGGACCACAACAACGCGTCTGGGCTTCTAGGGATGCGAGGCGGGCTAGCGCCGTGGCGAGGACGGGGCGAGGCGGTCTAGCGCCGTGGCGCGATGATCGCAGCTACGTGAGGAGGCAGGCGGATGGCGGTGGTTCGGCGGCGACGCGACCCGGTGAGGCAGTGAGCGGTCACAGGCGTGACGAGACGTGGCGAGCTTCGATGGCGACCAGGCGGGGTGGCGATGGGACGACGCAGGCGTTGACGCGACATGGCGGGGCTGAGCTCGGTCGTGGGCGCGATGATGAAGGTCAGAACGACGGCGACAGGGCAGCGTCGTGATGATGGCGAGTTTGGCGGAGAGAATGCTTGCGCGGAAACGGCAACTGCGGCATGGCGTGGACAAGGTGTGGAAGTGACTGGCGAGGCAAAAAGGCGAGCGCGAGGCCAGCTGGGCGACGCGACGGGCAGGGCGCACATGCGCTGTCCTGCGGACTCAACTGGAGGAAGGAGAGAGAAACAGGGATATGCCGGGCCGTGTGCGCACTGGGCTAGGGGAAGCAAAACGCCCAGGGCGGCCTGGTGCGCAAGGAGAAGATAAGAAAGGGGAAAGTGGGCCGGGCCAGCAGAAAAAAGGAAGGAGAAAAAGAAGCCCACGCAGTGGAGAGGGGAAGAGAAAAAAGATGGGCCGGCTGTGCTGGGGGGCTTGCGCCAGGGAGGGAGCTGGGCCGGATTGGGCTGTGGAAAGAGAAGGGAGGTCTGGTCGAGTTTTTAGAATTTTGGGTTAAATTGATTCAAATTCAAAATCAAATACAAACGATCTTTGGCAAATCAAGATTCGAATAAATCTAGCAAGTGAACTAAACTAAAAGAAAACGTGCACTAGATCAAGTTCTCAAATTTTTAATTCTTATGAAATTTCCAATTTAGAAAATTTTATTTTAGGTAAGATTTCGGTTTTCCGAAAAATTTGTTAGCGTTTAAGTTAGGGCCTCTTTAGCACAGCTCTTAACTTCTGATTCTCAGACAGAATCAGAGAAGCTCTGCCAAATGCTGTTTTTTAAAGAAATAATTCTTGTCTGATTCTGTGAAGTGATTATTTGAAATGAACTAAGAGGCTGAGAGCTAAAAAAAAATAGCTTCTCCTGATTCTGTGAAGTGATGCTCTATCCGGATTCTAAGAGTTTATTCTAAAGAATCAAAGTGAATCACTTTTAGTAACAGAATCAGTTCACAGAAGAATCATAAGTGAATCTGAAGAATTAGGAGCTAGGAGCTCTACCAAAAGAGCCCTTAGAACAATTTAATTTGTGGATTTTTAATTAGGGGTAAAATTTGGGATGTTACAGTGTGATTAAATTCAGTTACTTGAGTAAGGAAAATTTGCACAGTTTAGCGTTCATTTTTTTGTCAAGAGAAATATATTTCTCGGCTTTTAAGAAAGCCCAAGCAGGTTCACAAGACTCGGATTACCAGTTCTCCTTACAAAACAAAGGACGGTAAACACACCATCAGGAACAACCTGACAAAACCACGCAAGGAAAACCAAAAGGACAACCTGACAGACTATCACAGCATAAACCACAAAACAGAGCCACTAAAAAACTACTAAGATTTGAGCGACCACCAGATCAGAACAAGTACAGCCACTCCAGCAGATGACAGAACCATAGCATCATCAAGTAACCGACTTCAGACTTCCCTGCTCACAGCTCAACAACATCAGACACCAGCGTCATCTGTGGGAGATTCTTCAGAGTCTTCATCACCTTCTCAGTAAGTTTGATCAAGCTCTCCTTGTCCGCTTCCTTCAGTAGCACCGCCCATTTCTGTAGAAAAGAGAGCCCATGGAACAAACCATCAGATTGGTTGGCAAATTTCTTTTCAATCGTCATCTTGTTTCGGATACCCCACATGGCCCATGCTATTTCTGCAAAAAAAACCAATCCAACCGTTTTTTAAGCGGAGAGTTTAAAAGAGGTATCTATCAGCCCATAGTTCATTAAACGATCTGGAAAACCCATCCCAGCCTCAAGCATCTCTAGTAACGCAACATGCAAAGATAGCTAAAGATCACATGATCAGCATTCTCCAGTTTATCACATAAACAACACCGGTCGCTTCGTTTCCCCCCCTTTAGCTTTCAAGGTCACACCAGTGGGTAGTCTATCAAAATATAACTGCCATAGAAAAAATTTCACTTTCAGGGGAACCTTCCCTACCCATATTTGACCTAAGACCCGCCGTGAAGTACCCCGGTTAGTAAGAGAGTGATAAAGAGATCGTGTAGAAATAACTTTGGATTTGTCTAAGGCCCAAAAGACTATATCTTCCTCATCCTCTAGACAAACCCCATCTAACAAACAATCCCATTCTTCTCTCTGTACATCCGAACTGTGCGTTCATGCTTCCAGTGTTCGTATTTTCGTACATAACTTGTTTCATCAAGGCGGACAAGGTGCATATACAATACTGAATTTCCATCCATGACTGGTGCATATCTTCAATCGTTCAATGCAACAATCTTCAGCGTGAAAAGATCACCAACAGATCCTTTGTCTTGTCACACTGTAGCAAGAAAAGTGCCAGCAACCGGTCGAGAGCAAGGGCAGGAACATGAGAACTCGCACGTTCTTTTCGTACTCGACCGCAAACCTCCCCCGCAGGCACCTTCCCTCTCGGAGACGTTCTGCGTGTTTGTGGTCCTGGGACCTGACGTAACGCCTCCTCTGATTTGCTGACTGTTGGAACGAACGAGCCGTGCTAGGTCAGCTGAGCATGCCGTCGACAAGCACCGGCGGCGCCACAACTGCCGCATGAGCCGTGCTAGGCCAGAGCACAAGAGCGGTACGGCAGAACCATGGCCGGAGACACAGATGAGCTAGTGAGCCGAGGAGGTATCCTTTGGCAAGGACCAAGCATGCAAGCAGAGCAACTAGTTCCAACGTCCCGTTTGTCCGCAAGCTGACCAGACTACACTCACGTATCCGGCAATAATAGAGCGCGATCTGTCGACTGTTCCACACCCCCATTTCATGGGGATTAGAATTCTATGGCAGCAGGTTGGCATTTTGCGCCATTTCAACATCCCATTTCTCATACACTTGTCCAGTTTCCTTTCAGCATTCACTGGTCCACATTTCAAGATCCACATTCAACTCTCCTGTGGAGCTGATGGGACAGCGAGGACTACCTGTTGATAGTTAGTACACTGCTTGAAATGTCCAGCAGTGAGATAATTGCATTCGTACTGCCTTTCATGACTTAACGTCCACATAGTCGTAGTCATAGCAGAAGTCAGCAGCAGTGTCTGGGTCAGTTTGGCTGTTCTCCACGTGTTAAATTGTTGACCATCAGATGAAAACATTGAAAAGCAGGGTGGATAGCTGAAGAAAAGTGCTGACAAGATGGATTACAGTTTTAACCAGCCCGGAAGACTCTCCTGTCTAAGGTTTTAGAAACCGTTTAAAACTAGTCAGTTTTTATAGTTTTTAGTGAAACCGATCCGATCCGGTTTAGGTATATAACCGGTTTTCGGTGAAAAAGTGAATCTAACACTGTAACAAAACCAGCTAGCCAGATGGTTTTTTACCCCACTGAAAACTGGTCTGGGTCCAGTTTAAACCCTGGTCTCGAGACACTATAAAGTAGGAAGGTCACCATTGTTTCATGAAGTAAATCAAATCTTTTGTGCCTGTGGTGGTATTACTTTCTCGGTTCCAGGCACTGCCACAATACAAGCTGAATTTTCACTCTCTCAAAGTTTCAAGCTAGACACCATTGCAACTCAGAGAGAGATGAGCCCCCTTGATGCTTTGTTTCTCCTTCTCCTGATTGTTTCTACTGGAACTCCAGAGATGCAAGCTTCTCGTATTGTAAGAAGTCATGAGGCTGTTAGGACACACATATCCATTGCCACTCTGGACAGCTGTAAGAAAAGTTGTGGTAATCTTACCATCAGTTATCCCTTCGGCATCGACGCCGGTTGCTACCGTAACCCTGATTTGAAGATCATCTGTAATGAAACCGCTCTGCCCCAGGCTCTTCCTCATTGACGGTATAACAGAGGTTGTTAGCAGCATTGATTTTCTTGATCGTGAGTCTTACTCTGATGCATTCAAAAGTATCAGTGTTGGCTTCTCCCGCATCATTCCTATGAGGCCTGGAATCAATAGTTACAGCATATCACGGGTTGTGACCTGGACGTGTATATGGTCAATCAAGACAAGGATATGACCAGGCCATTCTGCACCATGACTTGTCCCAACAGAGAAATCACAGACAGCATGGCTAGGCAGAATTGCAATGGGACCGGTTTTTGTTCCATCATTTTTGAGACACTCACACATGAATTTGAGATCAGATTTGTTCGTCACACACAAGCCAATCTCGAGCCGCACCATAACAGAAGCTCGCTGTGGGACAAAATAAATGCAACCACTGATTCTGCCAGGTTTGCATGGAGCATCATGTATCCAGGACCTGCCTGTGTCAGTGAGCATAGCTTCTCTGTGATAGTCAACTCAACATATGATTGCATCAGTTACCGTTGTGCATGCTCGAAGGGCTTTGAAGGGAACCCATATATTCAAAATGGTTGCGAAGGTCTCCTCTCTCCTTCCTCTTCTCATTTTTATACTGCACCTAGTTTCCTGAGGCTTGTTCCTATAACATATATATTTCTTTTGATATAATTTGTTGATATCATACACCAGTTGAAGTATAGAGGTATATAGTTTTGCATATGCACCCTATTCAATCGAAATCCTAAGCAGTTTATCAAGTTTAGTTATCTGCACTCGTAGTTAATACTCCTTCCATACTCCTAATTCAAGTCGTTTTGAACATTGTTTTGATCAAACATTGAAAATATAAATTACAAGTATTTTTAAGTTGTTAAGTTTAGAAATATAAAAATCATATGACTAGATTTGGCTTAAAAATAATTTCATAAAAGTATATATATGCCACCTTTCAATAAATATTTTTATACAAAATAAAGTCAAAGTTATGTTTTGGAGACCATGTTGTTGTCAAAAACGACGGAGTATTCACTTTCTATATTTGCCTTGCAGAGATTATGGTTTTTTAATCCAAGATTTCCTAATCCACATACTATTCATTTGTAGACGTTGATGAGTGCCTTAGACCAAATGTTTGTAACGGGACCTGTCGCAACCTAATTGGAAGCTTTGTATGTAATCAGTGCCCCCACAAGACAGAATATGACCCAGTAAAATTGCAGTGTACTTTAGTAAGACAACAAAACCTTCTCTTAGGTAATGTTATGTCATTTTCATTTTCAGTTTAAATAAGAGAATGGAAGAAACATTAACAAGCCTTTACAACTGTAGGTATTATCATTGGGCTAAGCGGCGGTTTTGGCATTTTACTTGTTGGCTTAATAGGAATAATTCTCATCCGTCGATGGAACCATAACATCCAGAAACAACTACGAAAGAAATATTTTTCAAAAAAATCAAGGCCTTCTCTTACAACAATTGATATCTTCTGATGAAAATGCAAGTGATAAAACTACAATTTTCTCCTTAGAAGAGCCGGAGAAGGCAACAAATGGTTTTGATCCAACCTGGGTTCTCGGTTGCGGTGGTCATGGGATGGTTTACAAAGGTATCTTATCAGACCAGCGTGTTGTGGCAATAAAAAGGTTCATAGACATTGTGGAAAGTGAGATCAGCCAATTCATTAATGAGGTTACAATTCTCTCTCAAATATATCATCTAAACATTGTAAAGCTATTTGGCTTTTGTCTTGAAACAGAGGTACCAGTAGACTACTGGTATATGACTTTATTCCCAACAGTTCATTATTTGGAATTATATATTCCGGCTCAAGTAGTGGTTTCTCTTTGTCATGGGATGACTGTCTGAGGATTGCCACAGAAACCGCGGGAGCTCTCTGTTATCTGCACTCTGCAGCTTCTGTATCTGTCTTTCACCGCGATGTGAAGTCATCTAATATACTGCTTGATTCTAACTACACCGCTAAAGTTGCAGACTTCGGAGCTTCTAGATTAGTCCCTATTGATCAAACTCATGTGGTTACAAATGTACAAGGGACATTTGGATACTTAGATCCAGAGTATTACCATACTGGACAGTTGAATGAGAAAAGCGATGTATACAGTTTCGGTGTGGTGCTTGTCAAGCTACTTCTGAGAAGGGAGCCTGTTTTCACAAATGAGGATGGATCAAGGCAAAACTTGTCCAATTACTTCCTTTGGGAGATAAAATCAATGACAATTAAAGATGTAGTGGCTTCTCAGATATGTGAAGAAGCGACTGAGGAGGAGATTACTTGTGTTGCCTCCCTTGCAGAGATGTGTCTGAGGCTTCGTAGTGATGAGAGGCCTACTATGAAGCAAATCGAGATAAATCTACAGCTCTTACAGATGAAAAGGCCAAACTCGTCATGCCAAATTGCTCCAGAAAACAATGCTGAAGAGATGCAACCATTGTTGTTTTCTAGTGCTGAACCTAGATGTGACCCACTGGCTAATTCTTTCAATGGAAGATCTAATTCAAATTCCCAAATCAGCCAACACTGCTTTAGCTTGGAGAAGGAATTTCTATCATCTCTTGATGCTCCACGCTAAGGTTCAATTTGCAGTGTTGTAGAATTCTACAAGAACAACTTCATAGGAACATTATGTAAGAGTCCTTTTACGGTAGACGCAAGACTCTTCTCTTACCTCATTGGAGGTAAGATAACAAATCAATCTAAATAGTTGATTTTAGGAGAGATGATTAAATAGAAACTAATTTTCTTTTAATTATTAGTTGTGCCAGTGCATGCATGATTTATGGTGTACATGTCATGGAGTCGTCAACGCCAGGTTGTTGTCTTGTCTTCCATGACATGGCGATGATGGCTTGTCATGTATCTTGTAACGTTTTTCAATTCACATAGCACATATAGTATCAGCACCACGGCACACGGTAATTTTTTTTTTATGTGTGCAACGTTTTTCAATTCACATAGCACATATACTCACATAATTATTTTTTTACTATGGTGATGTTGTATCAATATTTATTGTTAACTGGATAGCCATGCATGTTGCATGGTAAAAATTGTTCATGCCACGTTCTTTTGCTCTGGTAGCAAGAGATTAATTTCATTTAGTAGCAGTCATGCGCAATTTATGGTATGCATGCAGAGTATACACGCTAGCATGGATTTGTTCCCCAACAAAAAATCCTTTCCAAAAGAAAAACTATAAATTGTACTAATAATTACAGGTCTCCTATTACTTCTTAGGAGGCAATAGATCAGCTTCTCTTTCGAGATCTGGTTAAAACAGACGGTCTACAATGATTTGGGACTACCTTAAAATCTGTCTTATATAATATGAAACATTACGCTTTCTTTTAGATATAGGTACCAAGCAATATGCAGTACATATTTTCTGTTCACGGTGGATTTATAGACCTGTAATTTGTAAATATTTGTCAACTACGGCTTAGGATTCATCCACTATGCTATGCATACTTGTTTATCTATTTACTGTTTGGGCATCTTGGCTCAATTCAGTTATTTGTGTAAGTAAAATATGCACATATTTGCAAGTCGAAATAATAATAGCTTGAGTGTTTGTGTTTTTGCACACAAGTTGCTGTTCTTCATCAAGGGGAACAAAGTTGCAGCCAAGAAAAAAAAACATGAAGACACTTGATTTGCAATATATGGAAGCTAAAGAGGCTGATAGCTCGTTTGTTCAAGAACAGACAAGCCAAAGATGCTACAATTTGCAGGCTGGAGTAAAAGTTCATATCATCTGCTGAAGTACCCCAATAAAAGCTCGTACGAAGTACTTCTCAATCTTTATACGAATAGTCATTTATTTTGAGATGGAAGGAGTAGTCAAGCCCGAGTGTTTCAATTTTCCTTTTGAACATCTACTCCTGAACCTTGTTTGGATGTCTCAAATTTTTAAGTCATTTATAAAATATTCGATGTCATCACTATAATGTCATACAAAAGATCCAAATTGATTGGATCCTTTCCTCGACCCTATGCAAGCAACAGATAACTGCACCGAGCTTTCCTTTTGTACTATACTGTCTTCTGATGAACGAACTTTACTGCTATCAAAAGAACATTGAGACCCAACTGCAAACTCTCATACATGAAGCTCTCGCTCCCTTCCAAACTTTCCCTTTTTACCATGGCATAGCACTCAATTCCATCCTTGAACTATCTTCAAAAGCTCAATTCCACTCTAAACTTTGAAAAGGTCCAATTCAGTTTCAAAACTTTAGTTAAAGGTTTAGTTTAATCCCTGATCCAATGTGGCTACCCACATTGCATGCCACATCAGGACATGGCAGTTCACGACAGCTTCAATTTTGAATTTCAAATTTTAAATAAATTTTTCTTAAATCGTAACTCTATTTTCAGATCCATTTAAATTTTTTAGAATTAATGCAACATTTTTTTAATGTTTGAATTGTGTTAAGAATCAGATATAAAAATTTTATATCCCACATGAATATATTTTGGTACTTTTAAAATTTGAAAACCTCAGAAACATTAATTTTTGAATTTTTCTATTGCATTAAGAAAATGGTATTTCCTACATTTGAATTGCGTTGAATCTGTTTGTTAAAATATAAAGCAGTACATGAAAATGTCAAAAACATAAAATATTTACAATGATCAAATTTGAACATTTTTTATACATAAAAATATTGAATTTTAAAATACAAAAAGAAAATATAACCTTATAGGATTTTTTTTTGTTGCTTTAATTCTAAGAAGCACAATAGTTCAAACGGATATAAAAATAGTTACGGTTTAAAAGAAAAGTTTAGTTAAAAATCATAATCTAAAATTGATGTTGATGTGGCACGGTAAATATTGATGTGACATGCCACATATGCAACCACATCAGATTAAAGATGAAACTGAATCTCGAATCAAAGTTTAAAGACTTAATTGGATACTTTATGTACCAAATTGAACTTTCAATGATAGTTCAAAAATGAAGTTGAGTATTATCCCTTTTCCCATCGACGGATATATCTCATCACACACTTCACTGCACCATCGTAAATCTTAATAACTCCCACGCAGAGAATCTCTGATGCCGCCACCAAAAGGTGGAGGAGGTTTCTTTCTTGCAAGTCCTCAGCTCCCAGCGACGAGCAGTCGCACAATAACTGGGAACACTTTATGAGGTCCTTCAACCCAAAGACATTACAGCACAGACGAGAACAGCAGCGAGAAGCAATAAAATGTTCACCAACAGACAGAATGATTGCAGTGATGCATGCTTACTGGGTAACCTTGCACAAAACCAAAAACAAATAAACCTCCTGCTTGTCAAGAAAACAAACAATACAAGCATGCAGAAGAGCAGTGAAGACCTATCCGACCAATGTATCTGCAACAGCCATGGTATATTTCTGAATAAATCATTTTAAATGGTTGCATATGCTCCAGACTGGTGAATATCAAGCAAACAAGTTACAGTTATCTTCACAACATAAGTTGTGTATTCAAGGTTTCATTCGAGGTTCATAGTACTGAAATCATGATATCATAACATCCATTGCTCATGTTTCTCTTATTAGGAAGGCCAAACAAAACACAACAATAAATCATGGGAGTTCAAACATTATTTAGCATTAAGGGATTCTCCAGCCTTGGCAAGCTCCTCCAGCTTCTTATCAATCTGTGCTTCCGTCAATCCATTCAAGTTCACACATCTCTCCACACCCATATCTGACCAGTTGATAAAAAGCAGTGGGGTAAGGGGAAATTATATATCCCGATTACTAATAACAGTCATACAGGGAGACTGATATCGATGATACAGCAAACACGTCATCTTTATAAAAGAATCCATGAGTCAAATAGTAAGTGTTGTGTCCATATATTGTCTGAAGCTTTATCACACTATGTTCAAATATAATATTTACAGAAATTTCATGGTAATACAACTTCAAAATGCAAATTTTGTTATATAGAGAGCACAACACATGCCCCAATACACATTATTATGTATAAATTATGACATGATAATGATAGTTGAATACTGTCTACTTCGCTGAAAGACACCGAAAATCAGTATAAGAGCAAATCAATCTTTCATCTCTTAGATACCTCAGTTGGAAAGCGTCAGGTCTCCATGTATTTCCCTTGTAAGTTGGTTGCTTCTCATAATCAAGTACTATCTCCGTCCCAAAATAAGTGTTCGTTTGGATTTCGTACTATCTAGCTTTGACCAACGATTTTTATAGATTTAGTTAACTTTAAAAACCTAGTATTTGTACTTTTAAATTCTTCATAAGAAATAATTTCATAAAATATATTTTATATGTATTAAAAATAATTTATATTTATAGAAATCATTGGTCAAAAACAAGTTTGACTAAACCCAAATGAACACTGATTTTGGGACGGAGGGAGTAATTAATTCTGCTTTAATATGTAACCAAATATTTTGTTGAGTGGTAGGTAGTAAAAACAAATTCTAAATGTTAAAGAACACCCCTCCATATTGTATAGGATATTGCACATTGTGTCCCAGTCCATGACCCTGTTCCTCAACCCTATTGACCCAAGAATCTAGTGAATTTTGGGTGCCAAAGCTAATTAGCTGCATCCAAGCCATCCATAATTAATAACGGCTAATTGAGTTATTGATATCTATTTCCAGTTCCCTATATATGTTTTAGTGGACACCAGTGGCTAATGAAGCTTAAGAGGTAGTACAGGATATATAAACTTCTGCTGATGCCACAAACTGAGCTTAGCTCATTCTGGTTAACAAAGGATAAGTGTTCTGGAAATCTTAGAATGGATATGATCACTAAACTAATCAGACCACTCTCCAATCTATTTCAGGGGAAGCCTAGCTTAGAACATACAAAAGCATTCCACTAAGCTGATGCCAGCTTTCCATCTAATAGTTTCTCATCTGCTAACATGTCTCCGTCTCACATATCTAGCATATGATTAAGTTAACATCTGGCCCAGAACCCTGAATTGTATATTGTGCTCAAGCACCGTTGCTTCAACCCAGCAATTCCACCATTCTCAAAATAAGTTGAATTTTGAATAATAAGTAACCTTAATCCCTGGAATTCTAATAGTTTTCTCATAGCAATTTCTCACTATTGAGTCAGGAAGGAACCCAAACTAAGCTTGAATTTCGTAGCCCAACAGTGAGTCGCAAATAAATTAGGTTTGTGACTTATAAACTAGGATAAATCCAATTTACTCCCCAAAAGTATAGCCAAAGTGCAAATAACCCTCTAAGCTATATTTTGGTTCATTTTACGCCGCTAAAACATGATCTTAGGTCAATTTAACCCCTCATACAATTTGTCCTTTTTGTTTTCAATAGACAAGCATAATCTTGAGATCAAACTTTACGAGATGATAAAGCACATCATAACACATATTTAAAAATAACTATAAATTTTTTATCATTATTTTTACAGGAAAAGACATTTAATAGTAAATTAATCTTGGGAATTCAAATCTATATGCAAAATAATGGTAAAAAATTCGAGATACATTTTTCTAAGGTGTTATGATGTGCTTTGTCATCTTATAAAGTTTTATCTTAAGATTACGATTGTGTTCAGAGAATTAAAAAAGAAAAATTTCATGAGAGGACATTTGACCCAAAATCATGTTTTGGTGGGGTAAAATAAACTAAAATATAGTTTAGGGAGTTATTTGGACTTCGACTATACTTAAAGGGAGTAAATTGGACTTTATCCTATAAACTATAATTTGTTGTTCATATGCTAACAAGTAGCCAAATCTACCAAGCAATCATGTGTCGTAGTGCCTATCAATCCAGTCCTGCCTTAATTTAGTACAATACCAAGTGTCGAAGTTAGGTCATTGACATTGACATTAGCCTATCTCTACTACACTAAACATGCGACTTGGTGGTGGCCGGTCATCGTCCGCACTCGTTCGGGTGCGCCAACAAGTGGGCCTAGGAACTCCCTAGCCTGTGTGTAGCTTCTCCGCCGCTTCGTTCTCCGGCGCTGCCCACCACGAATGAGTTCTCTCGGCAGGATCCCGATCCCCCGCCACGCCTGCACCCCTCGTGCAGCTCTCGAGTAAGAGGAAGACACCGATGGATGAGGCCGAACCTGCTGAAGTGTCAAGACCTGCCGCCAGAGCTCACACATTGCTTGATGCTGCTCCCGGACGTCACCGATCTGCTGATCCCGGCCCATGGCTCGCCGATTGAGGTGCTTCCTCCCGCAGCCTAGGTGACCGAGGGCGACATCGCCATGGACGCCATGGGCCCCAAGAAGGTGACCAAGCCAAGAGAGAGCAATATGAAGCTGCTGCTTGTTCCGACGCAACTGTCAATGTTGCTTCCGGCGGCAAGCCCATGAAGAAGAAGAGAAAGAAGCAGCTTCCCAACATCGATGGTGGCACGGCCCCCAAGGCTCTCTCCGCCGCCGGCAGCAGCCAGTCCGCCACATTCCCGCTCCCTAAGGTGGTGGCCTAATGGGGAATCTGGATGGGCTTCACTTGAAGCAGGTAGTATTGGAACTCCCACTCATTTCTTTCCATCATGCTGAATGTCGCTTCTCTGCTGATGTCCAGGGCTCGCCCCAATCTACATTAGGAGGCGTTTGAAAATTTTTAGACAAAACCTAGGGTGCTTCACAACTATTCACCGGCGACATGCTCCCTAGTGTGGATGCGCTGTGGCCCGAGATTTTTCAGTTGGGATGCAATGGCTGGTGGTGCTCAATCCAAGTCTGAGAAATACTCTATAATTGTTGTCTCCAGCTCCAATCTGGCCTCGTAAGCTTGCTTCATGGGATAGGTTCACCATGGGAGTGAACACGCTGAGGGGTAGGAGATTGGCAGAGGTTCCTGTGCGACTCTACGGAGGGGAAGGAATTCCGCTTAGGATCATGGTCCCATGCGATTCTGAAGGCATCACCTCTGCCCCAGGAAAGTTTGGTCATTTCAATGATGCATGTAGGAGTATTGTTCTACTGCGATTTTAGTGATGCTGCTGTTGTCTTTGATTTACTCTGTCTTGTCTGCATAAAGTGCAAATCCTGATTGTCAGTCCTTGATTAAGTAAACCTATGCATGCTTCTGATATTGTGACGGTCAATGAAATGAGAGATTTTCAAAAGCACTGAGCCTCCTGATCTTATACCAATTTTTTTGTTCTTATTGTCTACACTATTAAGGATTTCACTTGTATCTGTTTACCACGCATGAATCTGTTTATAGTTTGTCTTGCATTTATAACTGCTCTATCTTTTCCACAATAGCAATGATCCATTGATTAGCACTTTGCAGGAGTCACTTTAAGCTCTCCACATAATTCCTAAATATGTTTGTTTGAAAGGTCTTCCTACAATTCTGGAAAGGAATATCTGAATTTTATTGGTAAAGTAGCTGAGTGATGGTGCGTTGCAACAGGGAGAAATACAAATGTCACAACACTGTAGTTCATTTGCTAAGAAAATATAATACAATACGATACATCTATCCATAAAAGTTCAACTATCTCAAAGACATCAATCATACTTTGATATGGTGTGAATCAGGTTTGTTATCATATCAATCATGAATCAGCAGTGCAGTGCCCAGATTTGTCCATGGGATAATATAGCAATTATTTTCTGCCTGGTGTTCATTTGGACATAGAGAGCTAGTGAGGTTTAGACCGACAGTATTGTTAGATTGTTGCTTTAGCAGATGATGTGATTTTCCGTAGCGAAGCACAGGCATAGCGCTAGTATGGCTTATAGTTCCGATTTCATGGTATATGCATCAATACATCAACTGTAAGTTGTGAGACAGTTGTGCAATTAAACCATAAATTCTATATGGAATTGGAGAAGCAGCTGAGAACCAAAACCAAAATCAAACCATTACAATGTTGCAACGTGAGACAGTTGTGCAATTAAACCATAAATTCTATATGGAATTGGAGAAGTAGCTGAGAACCAAAACAAAAATCAAACCATTACAATGTTGCAACGAAGGAATATATTGACCAGGAGCACAAGCATGAGGGTTGTCTACTCTACCATGGAACTGATAATCACCTACTGCTGCACGTGGTTCCACCATAATTGAGTTCATCTTATCGCAATGTTGGTACATAACCATATTTACTGCCCAGGAAAGCTACTAAATGGCCTCACAGTTTTCTATTTCCTAAATTTTGGATGGTTGCTAGTTGACTACGATACAGAAACATGATGCGTACAATCCTTTCCGGAAATATCCAACCTCAAAAACTCATCTACCTCAAACGCACGTCATTCCTGCATCAACAAGGGGAGATATCCCAGGACATAATCTGACAGAGCAGATAAAACTAGCACCGATTGCTAGCAAGGAGGCAAAGCTTTCCCGATGAACCCAGTTAAATCAGATCTCGAGAAGGCGGGGGTAGGAAGGGGAGGAGAATGGAGGGGGCTCGTACCGTAGCGCGCCCAGAGCTGGGGCTGGACGCCAGAGCACTCGCGGATGAGAAAGGGTAGCGAAGGGTTCCGCGCCTTGATGTCCGCGTAGTTCTTCTTCACGAACTCACTGCGGGGAAAACCAGATCGCCGACGGCCGCCGCGTGAGGCGATGCAGATTCGGAGAGGAAATCGAATGGCGGGGGTGAGGCTGGTACCGGGCCGGGGCGCTGGCGGGGGAGGACTGGCAGAGGAGGACGCGGACCTCCTTCACGCTCCGGGACAAGTTCGCTCGCCACGCCATCGCCGCCGACTGCTCGCTTCTCGTCGCCGGCGACTGCCTGGGTGAGTTGGGGGCCGGGGAAATTCGGATCGAGCGGTGGGACGGGCCGGGCCGTCAAGTTGCGGTTTGGACAGGATCTACGCCGTCCGATATGCCTTTATTAGCAAAACGGCTAGGGGCTTCCATTGGAACTGAGGATTTTTTTTTTCTACCTTTTTTTTTTGTGAAATTAAATTAATTTTTATAAAAATTTTATAAAATTTTTGCGTTTTAAAGGAGGCTTCCTTTGGCCTCTTTTGAATGGAGGAAATTTTGCGTATCAAAGGAGCCCTAGATACTTTGGTCTCCTTTGAACAGAGGAAATTTTCTTATTTTATGTATTATTTCTGTGAAAATAAATTAATTTCTGTAAAATTTTTATATAATTTTCGCGAAAATCGTGCATTTCAAATGAAGGCCTTTATTTCGAAGCGTCTGTCCTCATCCCCTTCTACTACAGTTGAGAGGAGGCGAACGCGGGCGTTCCGCGCCTATTTCCTCCGCGTTCTCCGGCCATTTTGGTGGCTGTTCCGGCGCCGGAGAGTACGGGGAACCAGAATTGAAACGACCGTGGATTTATTTCTAGTTAGTCTAGTAGATGCAGGTGAGGTTTTCCGCTGGCATTTCCAAATGAGCTAGATGGTTTTGCTTCCTCCACATGATAGTCAGCATCTTCACCCTTCTTGGATGGAGCTCCGGATATGTTTCCTGTGAGATTTTATATATCAACTTTCAAGTGGGTTGAATTTATTTTCTTTTTTATAAGATATTTTGCTGTGTTTTCCACAGATCTGTCGTCCCGATGTGTAGGTTCCTGCTCTTCATTGATTTGAATCTGCTGCTGACACGAGAGGTATCAGATTTTCATCGTCGGATTGAAGTTATGGCCAGTGGCGGTTGTATCACCCGCACGTTCAACGATCTCCTACGCGTTCTTTTATGGATCATGCTACTCGTGGCATTTCTAAAATTTGATGATGCTTTGTCCATCTGGGGTTCGGCTTCAAGCTTCTTCGTGCAGGTTCGAAGGGCAGAGGCATCAATATTTTGTAGCTCTGGCCCTGTTCTTCAGTGTAATTTTATTTTCTTTCAAGGGCTCCTCTGCAAAGGGATAGATGTAACTACCTAATTCAGGGGTGTTTCATGGGCCGTAAGGGTTGTGGCCACGCACAGAGCCCCCACAATTATAGGGCTTTAAATTTTATGGAAAAAATTGTAGAAAAATGAAAAAAATTCTTGTGTTTCAAAGGAGACCTAAGATAAAGCAAATAATTAAGAAAATTGACACTAAAATTTTAGGTCCCGTTTATTATTTCATATAGGGCCTCTAAATTCCCCTGGACGCCCCCTCTTAATTATATTTAATAAATCCAATCCTTTTTCTCAAAAATAAAAGCAAAATTGATTTTTTTAAAAAACTAAAAGTTATACTCGTACTTTTAAAATATTGATGCCGTTGACTTCTAACGATAACACTAATCATTCATCTTATTAAAAAAAATTCAATTGTGTAACGTGTTTCAAATTCCACTAATAATAAAATCAAATCATAACAAAATATATTATATTTATCATATTTTTTGAATAAGTAGTTTATGTTAAAAGTTAACAGTGTTAATAATTAAAACCGGAAGAAATATATTGTAAAAAAATGGTTTTCGTGAGTTTTACGATGAACCCGTCGATTTTTAACACTATCCAAAACCAATCGAATTGCAATTTTGCTAACCTTGGCCCCATGATTGGGAGGTAGATGGGGAGGTCGTTAGGTTTAGCTACTCCATTTTAGCAGATCAGGTATATTTAGCATTTCCTTGGCATGTTCGATTTTGAGCTATACATCAACTTGGGCTTGCAAACTCACATTCAGTATCAAAAACAAAAAAAAAATATTTTTTCCATATTTTAATCCATCCATGTAGTTTGATAGTTTACGAGAGAATTGGTCAAGAGTTGGACAAGTGATGAGATTACCAGAATTTTTAACCCATCAAGTGATTGCATTCAAATACTTCCATGGTCTTCACATTTTCATGCATGTTGCACAGTATGGTGAAGTCGATGTTCTCACAATGAACTTTAGTCGATTCTAAAACAAGAAGGGAAGGATTACGAAGACATCACTCCTATAGATACATACAACACTTCTTAAATTAGTATTAATGGTGCACATTAGTTGAAATTAGAGGTGAGCTTGTTTCTAAACACATATTTTTCTTTTTTTCAGAATAGATTGCTACCTAATAACTTTATTATAATTAAAAACATTGAAAAGAAGCAAAGGAAGTTGGAGAATAACTATGATATGCACAAGACAAGGAAGGGCGTTTAATTCAAAACGAGTTTAAATCCAACTCAGGATCGAGTCCTAGTCGAACTTCAGAACTAACCTGCACTAAAACAGACGACTAGATCACATATGAACTTCGTTTTGTAAATTTTAGATATCGATGAAAAGCTAAGGAGATAATCTTTCTAACGGATCAAGTTCCGTGCTAAAATACTTCCTTGATCTTTGAGAATCACCAAAACAATAGAACATCTAGAATTTGTTAGAGTGTTGTGACACTATTTTTTAGTCTTTGGGCCATGTATCTTTTTTAGACCCATTAGTATAGAGTTTGCCCCCTAAAGACGCTCTAACTTCTATATAATCAGTAGCCACCATCATTAAACTGAGGTTTTGTTTAGATTAATCTGTTATCAAACAGTTTCACCGCTAGACATTTGTTTAGATTTTAACTTTGTGAATTCAATTTAGATTTCGCATTTGTGTTGCGTTCTTCTTTGTTATTGTTTGTGTTCTTTAATTCGCATGTAAGTATTAGCCTTACTAGCGAAGTCAATTGGGTGTTGCACGGTTGATAACTATAAGTGAAGTGGTGCTGCGATTACAGGGTTTTGAATTATGATAATTTGAAGCCGGCTCGATTGTGTATCGCATCTCCATCAAATCGAGAGTCACCACGTCCCAACGAAAGATCGGGAACCACGTACAGATCAACAAGCGTCATGCCTATCTATAACAAGTTAATGATAATTTTCTAAGAATGTGCAATGCAGATATATCGATATAAATTTAATATTCTAAGTATAGCATAACATTTCATATAAAAACATTTACTTTTAAAAATAATCTCAAAATTAGGAAATAGGAGTAGAGGATAACAATTGTGAACAGATAGGAAAAATACACGAAGGTGAAAAAAAGTCAATTATATCAGACCAAGTTATTTCTGCCACAACAATATGTTTCCATTTTTTTATTTAAAATCTAGGAGTAACAATTTCCTAGAGTTATTCATACTTAAAACTAGAAATCTATGTATGGGAAGAAGTGAATATATCAAAGGTAAAATGTAGTAAAGTCAAAATTTATCATGAATCTCAAAGGCAGAACTTTATCAAACAGAGTCAAGCTATCCTACATATTCTTTTATTACCTTATTGACATAAAGTCATACAAAGTTGAGGCCAATATAGATACTTTGGAAACCTTGAAATCATGCTACTGTTTGTGTGGATTCTTGCATGGCCCAATTATAATCTAAAGCCACCTTTGAAATACAGAAATTTCATAGGAATCATACAAGAATTCGCAGGAATTTGTTCAATTTTACAGAAAAAAGGTAGAAAGCGGGAAAAATGTATGAGTGTGGCCTAAACGTTAAGAAGGCATAGCTTAAGACAAAGGCGCATTGGATGGTGAAGTTGAGTCTATGGGAGTTGTGGAATCCATATATATTGTTCAAATAACCGTTTAATATGGGAATTGATAGAACATCACAGACATGGCTCGTGTGTTACAACAGTATCTCATGAAAGACGATACCCTGTTTACTACATGCAGTATCCAGTTCTATATAGGATGCCGAGAGATCGATCCGGGGCTCCCTACGCTACTGTCGTCTTGGTCTTCTTGGTGAACTCCTCTTTGAGCTGCCTGCGCAAGATCTTGCCCGACACCGACTTGGGGATGACGTCCACGAACCACAGCAGCCGGAGCTTCTTGTACGACGCCACCCGCGCCGCCACGTACGCCATGATTTCCGCCTCGGTCTCGACCGCGCTGCGCCACCGCACCACGCATGACACCGGTACCTCGCCGGCCTCCTCGTCCGGCAGCCTGCCGCCGCACGAAAAGACAATAGCACAAGCAACCTGATTTTAATGGCGAAGTACTCGTTCCAAGACGTGCTTACCCGAAGACGGCTGCATCTTCGACTGACGGGTGGGACAGGAGTATGGCCTCCAGCTCAGCAGGAGCAACCTAGAAATGTAGATCAGAACAGAGAGTGTCATTTGCTTTGAGCATGACGAAACAGAGAAGGAGCTGGCTCGATATGACAAGCAGAGGACTATTGTACTTGGAAGCCCTTGTACTTGATCAGCTCCTTGATCCGGTCGACGATGAAGACGTCGCCATCGTCGTCGATGTACCCGATGTCGCCGGTGTGGAGCCATCCCTTGGCGTCGATGGTGCGCTCCGTCTCGTCCTTCTTCTTGTAGTATCCCTGCATCACGGCCTGGCTCCGGACGCAGAGCTCCCCCGGCGTGTTCTTGGGCAGCGACCGGCCCGTGTCAGGGTCGACGAACTTCACCTCCAGGTTGGGCAGGATGAACCCCACCGAGTTCTTCTTGGCCACCTGTGCGGGGCCCTGCCGCGGGTCGCCGTCGGCGGCGGCGTGCGTGAGCGTGATGCAGCTGTGCTCCGTGAGCCCGTACGCCTCCTCCACCTGCACGCCAGGGAACTTCTTCTGGAACGCCGCGAGGAGGTCCGGCGCGAGCGGCGCGGCGGCGGTCATGACCGACCTGAGGGCCAGGCTGGAGAGGTCGAACTCGTCGGCGACCGGGCTTTTGACCATGGCCAGCATCACGGGCGGCACGAGCGGCGCGAACATTACGCCGTGCGTCACCAGAGCGCCCATGAAGGTGCGCAGGTCGAAGCGGTCCATCACGACCACCGTGCCCTTGTGCCGCAGCGTCGAGCAGCAGATGCCGGTGATGCCGTAGATGTGGAAGAAGGGCATGAGCCCCAGCGTGACCACCTGCCCCACCAGTTCCGGCCCCACGGAGAACATCGACGAGCAGAGGTTGGAGACCAGGTTCCGATGGCTCAGCATCACGCCTTTGGACACGCCCGTCGTGCCGGACGAGTAGGGCAGTGCGCACAGATCGGACTGCTGCACCTTGTCCAGCGCCACCACGGGCGCGCCGGTGCGGTCCGCCGCGGCCAGGAGCTCGTCCCAGCTGATCGCGCCGGGCATGGACTCCACGTCGCCGATGCCGATCACCGGCACGCCCGCGTCCTTCACCTTGTCGAAGGCGACCTCGTTCGCGACCACGAGCTTGGCCTCGGAGTCCTCCACCTGCTTCTTGATCTCCGCGGCGATGGCGCGCGGGTTCACGCCGGAGAAGACAGCCCCGGCCGACATGATCCCGAGGCTGACCACGGGGTACACGGCGAGATTCGGGAGCGCGACGACCACGACGTGGCCCTTCCGTATGCCCACCGACCGCAGCGCCCTGGCGAACCGCGCGACGTCGCGGGCCACCTCGCCGTAGGTGTAGGACCGGCCGCCCGGCGCGGCCTCCACGAGCGCCACCTTGTCCTCGTAGGCCTCGGCGCCCGCCAGCACGAACTCCGGCACCGTGACATCGTCCGGCACGGACACCGGCGGGAACCGGCTCCGGAAGATGTGCTCCTGCTCCTCCTCCTCCACGACGGCGATGGCCGCGTCGCCCATGCTACGCTGCTGGCTGCTGCTAGCTGCGTCCTGCGCGTTGCTGTTTGTGATGAGCGTGGTGCTGAGCAGGAAGGAGGACGCGGGCATGCCATTTGTAGAGACGAGAGGTCTTGATGACGAGGGGTGACAGGAGGAAGGTGACGGCATGCTCGCGGCTACACAATTCTTGTGTGCTGTCAAGACAAGTGGTTTGTAGGTGAGGTTTGGTTGGGTCATGGCCTTTTGGCTTTACAAAGAGTTTGGCCTTGCTGTTATAGCACCACGCCATGACACAAGTTTGTAACTGAGGTTCAGTTCGATCTTCAGTTTTTCAGGTAGCATTCATACGTGTTGTGTACCATGGCTACCTGAATCATATGAACATCTAGATGAACCTATAGGATGTTTGCTCATGCGTTATGCTGCTATGTCTGCGCATATGCCTGTGTTCTACCATCTTGGTCACTGCTGCTGCCTTTTTTCTGTCTCCTTCAAATTTATCGCAATTCGTCGTGCATCTGTATCATGATGGGGGCTATTCTTTGCTCGGCATAAATATCATTCTGTAATATTTACTCAGCAAAGAACAATGAAATATTTTGGTATAACATGGACAATATTATTGATCTCCATTAAGCAATCTCGTACTTTGGTATTGGGGGTTATGTAGGAAATGATGAGAGGAGTTAGATTCATTTAAACTGGTTGGTAGATCTCATTTTCTTCACTTGAAATTAGTTCAACAAAATCATTGTCATCAACTTCATTGCCTATTCCTTCTTTCTATATGTTGTGAGAAGCCCACTCGCTTGCCCCTAGGCTCCAAAAGGCCCAAGATCGGATTGAAGCCCAAAGAGCACCTGGTAAGTTAGTGAAAAAGGGTCCATGAGCACTTCTATCAGCTGTATAGGATTAAGTTACAGGCTTGTCCTTGCAAGAGGGGCAAATCAATAAAATACACACTATTAGTAGCTAGGTTGGTGAGTATAATTACAATCACCTTTATTAATAGAAAAACTAATAAGACATACCATTATTTCAGGACAGACACTTAAAGGGTTCCAAAGTGTACCCTTCGGTATCTAAAGGATTTTACTCTAAGAACCTTTTGTCTTGGATACTCTCTACCTATTCCTCACTTGGCCCTTGCGATGGTAGCCATGTGAAGATGTTGGTTTCTATTTTTGTTTTTGGAAAAAAAAAAGTCTATTTTACTCCTCCGAACAAATTCACTTTGTCCGTTTAACCCCCTAAACAAAATTTAGGCTCAATTTACTCTCTCAAACTATTCAAACTGGTGCACTCTACCCCCTCGTGAAATTCATCTTTTTTGTTTCTCTTTGTACAATTTGAATTTGAAGCTTAAATTTTGCATGGTGGCAGAATATATCATTCCCTATGTTTAAAAATTTAGATTATATTTTCAAAATAATATTCATAATTTAATAGCATCTAATAGTATGTTAATAAATCATATGCAAAATACATAAAATAGTGTCACAAGAAAGTTGTAATATATTTTCTTAACATTGAGTGAATTATCATTTACCTTTCTACAAAATTTGAGCTTCAAATTCAAATTCTACAAAGAGAAAAAAAGAGAAATTGCATACGGGAGTAGATTGCACCTGTTTGAATAGTTTGAGAGAGTAAATTAAGCTAAAATTTTGTTTAGGGTGTTAAACAGACAAAGTGAATTGTTCAGGGGCGTAAAATGCACTTTTTCCATTTTTTTTGTATATCTTAATCACTTTACTCCCCAAGGGTTCAACATCCAAGTTTGGTGGGTTTCAATTTTCATGCATGACCTCAACACACAATGATATTTTTTATTTGATTACTGTATCAATTTTAATTGATTGCTATTAGATATCAATCCTTTACATCCATGGTATCCAACTTAGATGAATGATCATGGAAATATCCACGAAAATGAAAGGGACTCCATTCATATACTTAACCATGCAGTGCAAACTAACATCATAAAATTAGCTTCCAAATCATGAGAATGAAAATTAAAAGTATACTTGATCAGGCACAAGAGACCATCGCTCAAGCGTAAAAACTTGATCGCTCAAGCGTAGAAAATACATTTGCACTGATTGAAGAAGCAGTGGAGAGATGGTTCTGGTATGTGTGCGATTTCTATTGGGTAGTGAATCATACAGTTTTTAGTATTAAGTAGATTTACCATTGATAAATTCTATTCAACTTAATTTTGTTTGTCTACCAACTCTATTATTTGTGATATAAATAAAAACTGTATTATCTGTTATATCAATAGGCATGCTGCAGAGCCTTATGAGTTGATCATTGCAGTAGCGTTGGCACATTTGTTCGCCGCTACAGAGGCTTATTATAGTAGTGTAAAATCATCTTCATGTGTGTATTACATGACTCACATAAAGGGAAAAATTTAGCTAAGTCGTTTATGACAATCCTCTTGTTCGCTCCTTTTTTTTTTGGCGAAAGTGATAACTCCTTTTGCTTTCCTTCCAAATAACGGACATGCATTCTTGCCACTTGTGATAAAGGGGAATGGCTAGTTATTCGATAGGAGGAAATATTAATGGCAAATATTTTCTTCTTGGGTTAGTAATAAAGACAAGGACAAGTAAAATGGTTCCACCAGAAGGCGTTGATAGAGAGAAAGCAGCTCATCGTGTGTCGTACATTATAAGTCAATAAATTTGTAAGCGTATAACACATCATGTTGCAAACATTTTACACAAAAATTATAAAAATTAGGAACGCCATACCTTGAAAATGTAACATTCTCTGCAGTCTTAAGTACAAAAATGACCAAAGACATACATTAGAAAAACCCGTGAAGTCGGCCTGCAACTGAAAGCAGTCAAGCATATAGTATAGTACATAGTATATAACAGATAGCATAATAAAAAATTTGACAAAATTAATTATCAGGGAAGTTGTTTCATCCACTGGTTAAGTAGGAGCCAATGCCATATGCGACAGCATAAGGAACATATGCCTCTACGTACTCCGCTGCAAGCTGTAATATGACCGTGAGTGCCAATTTTCATGTGGTTCCAAAATCTCTTCCTGGCCAGTTCTTACCAGAAAAGCTATGGAAGTTGTCCATTTACCATGGTGTTTAGTGAAGGTGCTAAAATATTTTCCCTGAGATGCCACCAATTCCCAAACTGGATACCACTTATCACTAGCGTTACAATAAACTATCGGCAGTGGGTAGAGCCATAGAAGTCCTAGAGGAAGAGCGCACAAATATATGGGCACGTCAGAGAAGAGTAGACTTATGTATATTTAGGGTAAGCACATATAAAGCATAGCAATCAGAAAGAAATTAAAATAAGGTACAGGCTATATATATGTTTTTTTTTCAGAATCAAGATGTATATATGGTTGCAGAGTTCATCTGAAGCATTGTGTTTAATCTCTGGAAACGTTGAGCAACTTGGGCTGATGGAGTCACTCGACTTAAGTGAGAGGCAAAACCAGAGGAAAAATGTTGAAGATGCCACACTTAATTTGGGGGCAATAGGATTGCATAATTAAATGAATGGTGAAATTTTATCGCTATAGTGTACTATTAGATGACAATAAATTTTTCTCCACTGATCTTTATTAAGTCACAATATATAGTCATCATGTTAGTTATGATTATGGCAGTAGGCGCTTGCTCCTTCCCTTAACAATTATTAATGCTGGAGATCAGCTTAGTATATACTCCTTCTCTTCTTAAATTGTTATTATTAGGACAATAGATCTACCTTAATTTTTAAATTAAAATTTTGTTTTAATGACAACAATTGATAAACTGAGGAAATATTTTGATTTGGTTAGAACATGCCTGCCCCAAGTTCAAACACACATTATTATTTTAATGATTGGGCTTGAATAATTCAATCTAAGGTAAAGCCTGCTGCTCTAGCTAGAGAGCAAGGCCGAGACACTACACGCATCATGATAGCCCCCAATTGTTCTTTGAGTTCAAGTTGTCCCTTTGTGAGTGGGGATGCAAGTGGTACTAATGGGTACTTGTGGGTCTACTCTTTAGTTCATTTGCTCTGTTAACAACAATAGACGGTGAGATATTTTTTGTTCATTTGAAGAAATTTTGGGCCGATCCACTGATCCACAAAAAAGAAAAACTTACATCCCTATGTACACAAGAATATAATGGGCTCCTGCTGCGTTGTCATCAGAATCTCAATGCACCAACCAATAATAGCTGTGATATACATCAGGTATAGAGATATTTTGATAGTGCACGACCAATAACCCACTTATGCCTTGTAGACTTGTAGTAGAACCAACTCGCTTAATAAAAAGCCTGGACAGGCGACCAGAGACGCAGCTTCCTCTAACCTCCGGGCAAGCTAGATGCGTTGTGCATGGCCTGGAAAGCCTAGTACCCTTCCTCAAGTCTCCCATTCTCAGCAATATTGGGTAGCTTCATGGTTTTGTCTTCCATGTTCCCATGGTCTGACGCAGCTAGTAGAAGACTGCGGATACACAAGACAATTTATTGGTGTGCCAAGACAGATGCTTTATATATAATATTGTCCGTGGATCCATTGTCCAAGAAAATTTCCTTTATATTGGCGATCTCACTGAGTTGTTCTAGAAGAGCACAAAGGTCTATTCTTTACAAAAAGCACGTGCATGTCAGACCATGGGTTGTTTTAGGAGAGATAATAAGCTGCTCAAAGATCCTAGCTGAATTCATTTCATTTTTCCAGGTAGACAGCCCACCCAAGTAAAAACAGCAGAACTCAGAAAATGACAAAAACTTTTAGGGAATTTATTTTTCCATGAAGTAGTTTTATTGAATTATCAAATTATAATAAAGGACTGTGGCTGGTTGTAGCTTTGAAATTGGTTGGATGCCATCCACGAAAAGTTCCGTTAAGAGGCTAGACCCATTTCCAAAAACACAAATGTTAAAAGTATAATGTTGTCAATATTTTAAAACAAGAGGGAGTATAGTATTTTTGAATAAAGAAAAAATGTTCTGGCCTGCCTCCACATGATGAGATGCTTGAAATCTTTATCTGTTATTACATCATCACATCTCTAGGTTCAATGTCACAGTAATTAAATTAGCTTGTCTGTGATGTGTCGAGCATTGCTGATATCATTACAACTAATGACACTGAATGATGATTATAAAATAGTAGCGTCGGTCACTGCTAACATCAGCAGTGACCGACACTATTATAGTCGATAGTAGTGTCGGTCACTGTTTATATCAGCATTGATCGACACTATTATAATCGATAGTAGTGTCGGTTACTGCTGACATCAGCATTGTTCGACAGTATTATAATCATATAAAAATCTAGGGGTTGCACACGGGAAATTTGTGGGCGCCCTGTCTAATTTCCTTCTCGCTTTTCATCCCCATCCTCTCCATTCATTCGCCCCTAGGCCCCAGCTCCTCTCTCTCGTTCCACTGGCGAGCAGCAAGCTGCCCTGCCGCGAGGCCTCTGGCCACGAGGTGCTCTGCCGCGAGCCCTCCGACCTCCCGCCAGCGTCTACCAGTGAGGCACCGGCTCGTCCGCCCCGAGCCAAACGCCCGCTCACGGTCGAGGCAGCGACAGTGGCCCCCTCGCGCCCCCTGCAGTGAGCCAGCGGCGGTCCTGACGGTCTAGCACCTAATCCCAACGCGCCCAGGGTATGACTCTTTCAACTACCTTCGTCTTATCTACAAGAAGCTTCCTCCCCAAATCCGAACCCTAACTGTACTTGCAGCCATAGAAGGGGTAGGATGCCATTGATTTAGTCCCTTCAACTGTACTTACTTAAGGTTCATTATATATTCCTCTTTTATTGATACCCACATGAGATGACCATTATTTTGTTATCCCAGCAGAACTTTAATATTTAATTTTTTCTGCATAATGAATTGTTTATTCTAAAATTCAGGGATAATATATTAGATGGAACAGTTGTTTTGCTCTAAACTGGCAAGTGCCAACTACAACTCTGAAAAGCTTCAGGATAGGCTCAAGGTTATTGAGCTGAATAAGCAGTCTATCTATGATGATTGAACAAACATTAACGTTATCTTTTTATTTCAGTCACTGTGTATCAGCTTATTGGCTCTATTAGCAGTTCATCTAGGTACAGAAAGTGTTCACACATGACAGCTTATTGGCTCTATCAGCTTATTTCAGTCACTCTTTATATTAGAAAGTGTTCACAGAAGTTGTCATCCAGGTACAGAAAAAGCCATGCTTGATCTTGTCTTAATTTTAGACACTCTGATAATTTACAGTGTCTTGGTAATTTAGCAAATCTGAAACATTTTGATTTGTCAAGAAAATCTGAGACTTGTTATATTCTGAAGTGTTCTCTCACAGTTTCAAAACTCTTCAGGCTAAAAACTGCCAGGAACTCGGATATTGAGAAGCTGATATCTGCTTCATCAAGGACTGAGAATCTGGGGTTGAAAGAAGTTGTCATCCACTTCATCAAAGACTGAAAACCTGGGTTTGAGAGAAGCTGTCATCTAATTCATCAAGGTCTAGGTAAAGAAACAATCATACTTGATCTTATCCTCAAAATATTAGGTGCTGTGACGATTTACAGTGTCTTGGTAATTTAGCAAATCTGAAACAATTTGCTTTATCAAGAAAATCTGAGACCATATCAGCTTGCCAAGTCCAAGTGGCGTGTGACATTTGGGGGCATGAGTCTTGCATGATCAAATTTGCTTTAAAATTTGCTTTACGATTAATGGGTCTTGCATGATCAAAATCAATTATTAGAACTACTGTTTTTCTGTATTGAACTTGGTCAAAGACTCTCTTCTGATAGAGACAATGCATTTGTGCTTTTTTCAGATTAGAAGTGATGACACCCTTGATCAATGAGAAAATTGACGTTACATCAGGTAGCTAGGGAGAATATTAGAAAACTCTGCAACTTTATTAATTTGTTATGTTATCATTGTAAATTTATAAGATTCTTTTTTTTATCATTTATAGCCATCTGATCATCTTCGATTAGTATATGATAAACTATTTATTTCCTGATTCTGGAGTATGTTTCTGCTTAGCAAAGAAACTGCTAAAGGTTGTATTGCACTATTGTTAATTCAAATTAGAATAAATAAAGGCTGCTACAATTTGTGATTAATTTTTAGAATTGACCATTTTTTTGAGAAATTGATTTTTCTGGTAGTGCAATGTGGGTATATCTC
>BCLG01002809.1:53464-64074 GCA_001602295.1 Zoysia matrella | reverse complement strand
ATCTGACAAACAAAACGCGGCAACGCGCGGCGATCCTCGAAGCAACAGAACTATGCACGGCGCTGTCGGGTCAGTACCCGGCGACCTCGGAGCCCTGCTTCTTACCACCCCCGCCACCGCCGTTCTTCCGCTGGCACTTATCCTTGATCCACTGGAACCCGTGCGCCGTGCCCTCCTTCACCTTCCTCAGCCCGCTCGCCGCCGCCGCCTTGGTCTTCCCCGCCGCGCCGCCGCTCCCCTGCTTGCCGCCGTTGCGCGCGGCCCTGGGGCTCGGGTCGCTGCCGTAGTCCCACTGGTCTGCCCACGACGCGCCGAACGAGCTGCTCCGCTGCATGTTCGAGACTTGGAGCCGCCGCCGGAATGTTAGGCTCCCTCTCAGTGCCTCGGGAATGGACCGAGGAGAAACAAGGCGATGGTTTTGCTTGCTCTCGTGGTCTCCGGCCGGGAGCCGGCCGGGGTGGCGCTTTTATAGCCGGCGGTGCAACAGGAAGCGTCGCGGTCGGTGACAGCTAAGCGAGGGAGGGTTGGGGGGGATGGGGATCCATCCATGCCAGACAAGGCGAGTCCGGAGCCACGCATGACGCTTTCTAGAAGGACGCCGCGGATTCGATGAGTCAGGGCACACGACTTTGGAGCGGTGGCTCTGACCCGGCGACGCGGCTGACAGCGCGGCGGCGCTCGGCTCGGCGAGGGAAGCTTCCGTGCCCGGCGGCGCCGACGCGTGGGGTCCCCTGGGAGCGGTGGCCCGGCCGTCGGCGACTCTCGAGACAAACACGGGAGGTGACGACTGACGCGGCAACAGAGATGGAAAGCTCCTTACCGGTACTGCGGTACACGAGTGGGAACGATCGGAACGTGACGCGACGCGTTTGGCACGCTCCTTTCCGGTATTCTGAGGCGTGGAGGGAAAGGGTTCTGATTCTGGTCTGGTGCGCTCTCTCCTTTTTGTGACGCGGTTGGCCGATGGCAGAGGACGCTCAGGACGGTGGCCGGTGGACGTCCGCCACTCGATAGCGAGGCCACGGAGGGAGCAGGGTCACTGGGCGGCGGAAAAAAGCAGGTTGCGGCATCGACGTTGTGACCTTTTTGTGATCGGATCGACGTTGGGATTAGATAGGGGAAGAAGGGTGCAGGAGCTATATACTATGCGTTACCACATTTGCGAGGCTTTGCAAGATGCCGGTCCGATAAATAACGGCTCTGAGCTAGTGCTACCAACCATCTGGGCCAATACGTGTGATAGAGGCCGCTAACCTGGGCCAGGCTTTTAGACCGCATATCCGTCATTATACATGGCTACGCCGCACCAGCACACGGGCTAAAGTGTCACATGGCACGGTGCAAAAATTGTTAGGGGTTCTTTGGATTGGAGGGAAAACGTAGGAAAAACAAATGATTCATATTTCTGTAGATTGATTCACTGTAGCATCCTTTGTTTAACAGGAATCGATCATAGGAAAAACGAAGTTTTCCTTTCCCTCCACTTCCAGAGAAAAACCGTATGGGAAAAAAAACAATTCACTCAAATCTCTTTGTAATTTTTCTATGCACAAAGAATGAGACATTAAGACCTATTAGCACTTGCTTCTCCCCTGATCAATTTGTTTCTTAGCTGCGGCGCTGCTGCTGCTAATAAGTTAAAATGCACTACTAATTTAAATGTTCACTTTTAAAATATCTATATTTTTTCTATGCTCATCCAAACATCAACTTTAAAAATTTTTCTACATTTTTCATTACTCTGTTTTACACATACAATCATATTCTATTTCTACGCTTTATCATTTATGTGTTCCAAGAAGACCTTATCTGTACCAGGAGTACAGGCCAATCTGTTTGGCAGGGTGGTCCACCTAATTTGACTGTCTATTTTATTTTAAAATAAAATTAGTATTAAATGATACAAAATAGATTATAGAAAATACTCTATCTATTCTATTATAAGTGATATTTTTTATTTTTTTAAATCAATCTTTAAATATTCGTCTTATTCAAAAATCTTGTAAAAATATTATTTATTTTATTGTAAAATAAATTATTATTAAAAAATACTTTAAATTTGATTTATTTATTTTTATATTTTTGTAAATTTTTTAAATAAAATAAATAATCAAAAATTAATTTAAAAAGTTAAAAATATCACTTATAATCGGACGAATGGAGTAGAATCAAACTCAAGACCTAAAGTAATTGCAGCACTCACTTTACAAAGACTCCGCAACATCGTACGGAGTACCTCACTGCATCAACTTTTAATTGAGTTGCGTTGCGTCACCCACACTGCACCATCAGCCTGCGTCGTGTCAGCCTGAACAGGAAAGTTTTCAAGTCGTGCTCTGCTTGGGTCGGATCAATTTTTTGTGCTTCAGGCCGGCCAATTTTAATTATTTGTTTTATTTAAAAAATTTATTCTAATAATGATAAATCAAATAATAATAAAATTTTATATATTTAAATATTTTTTTAATAAAACAAATAGTCAAAGTTGATGTTAGAAATCAACGATGTCAATATTTTAAAATTAAGAGAGTAAATTATAACATGGTGTATTGAAATATATAAACTATGAGAGAATAAGAGAAGGACTAATTGAATTGCTAAATGAGTTAACAGATTGATGGATGAGTGTATTGAGGATCAGAGGTATATATATAGGAGTAAATGACTTAGATCTAATCTATTGTAACAAATTAGATCCTTATATAATCCTATTATATACTTAACATAGATCTTTGTATAAAAATAATTGATAATTTTGACTTTTACTATTCATACTTTAACTAATAATAACTTTAAGATATCTAGTTAAGTGAATCATAAATAACGAGAATTGTCATCATATATATTTTAAGAATGGAGTATGTTTTTTCATCTACATGTACAAATGTTTATAAAAAAATGAACAATCAAACATTAAGACCTCCTTTGGAACGCATGAATTTCACAAAAATCGCAAAGAAACTTTACATGAGTCAGTTCAATTTCATAAGAAAAATAAAAGAAACGGGAGTTTTTTTCTTTGTTCAAAAAAAGGCCTAAATAGTAAAATCAAAATTAATAAGTAAAGTACTCTCTCTGCTTTTAAATTGTTGTCGTTGTTAACTTTTAACAACAACTTTGATGAAAATTGTAAATAAGATTGTAGTCGCAATGGAAGGCATGGCTATATTTCACAGGTTCAATTATCATTGGGATAAATCTAAAGAACCCCTCAACTATAAGAGTGGGTGCACTTTACCCTTCAACTTTTAAAATCGAAAACTTAACCCTCCGAAGTATTGAAAACCGTTTAAATTACCCTCTAGGCGGTTTTAAAGGTGATTTTATTATTTATGAGCCCACATGTCAATTTAAAATAAGTCTAATTCACCCCCTCAACTATCAGCAGTAATCTTCTTCACACCCCAAACTTTAAAAATTAGACTTTTAACTCTTTGAAGTATTAAAATCTGTCTAAATAATCCATGTGTTATCTAAACAATTTGCAATACTTTATGAGGTTAAAATCTGATTTTTATGTTTGAAGGGTGAAGTAGACCACCAGTGATAGTTAAGACTTAAAATAGAATTATTTCAAACTGACGTGTAGGACATAAACAGTAAAACCACCTCTAAAACCGTTTAAAATGTTATTTAAACAGTTTTCAATACTTTGAAGAGTCAAGTATCCGATTTTAAAGATTAGAGGGTGAAATGCACCCACTTTTATAATTGAGAGGGTTCTGTAGACTTATCCCATTATCATTAATGCAGTTATCCTTAAAGGTCTTACTACAATCCAATTCCTGTCTACACCAAACAATCTAGAGATTGAAACAATCCAACGGATCAGATGAGCTGATGAGCACAGTTGCGCTGAGGCCATACCCGGGGACTGACATTGGGACCCACCATGGAGAGAGCATCCAACGCGACAACCGTGCCGGCCTCTGGTGACAATCACCGAACCAGACTGCTGATTCGTCGCACTCGCCCCCGATGCGATCGCCGCCCCCGATGACGACAAGCGGGAAGCGGCGCGGCGCGCAGCGAGCTCCGTAGAACGCGGCCATGCCGGGCCTCCTCGCCTACTCGGCCGCGGGGCTGGGGCTCATAGGCCTAGCCGCGCTGGAGTCCCTGCCTCTCCCGCCGCCGCCGCCGCCGCCGCCGCCGCAGCTCCGGTTCCTCCCGCGCCGCCTCGCCACGCCACTGCACCTTCGGAACCTCCTCGCCGCGGCGCTTTCAGCGCTCTGCCTCATCTCCGCGCTGGTCTCCGCGCACCATCTCTCCCTGCCCACGCTCGCCGCGTCCGCCCTCTTCCTCCTCTACTCCCTCGCGCCCTTCGCGCCTCTCGCCACCCCGCTGCCGCTGCCGCTCCTCGACCTCCTCCTCGCCACGGCGTTCGGGCAGGAGCTGCTCCTCTTCGCGCACCGCCGCCCTTCCACGGCCGCGGGCATCGAGAACCGCTACTTCGACCTGCTTCTCGTCCCCATCACGCTCTGCCTCGGTGCGACACTGTTCGCCGCGCACCGTCCCGGTGACGCCGCGCCGCGCCTAGCCCGCGCAGCCGGGCTGGCGCTGCAGGGCACGTGGATGGTACAGATGGGCTTCTCCTTCTTCACCAGCGCCGTCGCGCACGGCTGCTCCCTCCAGGCCGCTAGCCGCGCGGATTACACCATCAAGTGCCTGACCCATGAGGACTACCACCGCGGGCGATCCGTCGCCACACTGCAGTTCAACGGCCATCTCGCGCTGCTTGTCATTGCTGGTGCTGCTGCGTACTCGTTCGTCCTATACATGGCGAGCTGCCCGCCTAGCGGGTACAGGATGCTGGACAAGGAGGTGCAGATGGAGGGGATGCCGCAGTTTACACTGGATTTGGATGAAGAAAAGGAAAACGAAGGGATCACTACCACATCAGTGCCGGTGGCAAATGGCAACAGAGTAGAGTCACATGAAGACATCCCGTTGCACGCTCCTGGTTCCAAGTGACGGAGTTGAAATGGGGCGCTTTTGCTGTGGATTATCTGGAGTCCAGTGCAGTATATCATGTTTTGTGTGTCTATGTTGCACGCTCCTGGATCCAAGTGACGGAGTTGAAATGGGGCGCTTTTGCGGTGGATTATCTGAGTCCAGTGCAGTATATCATGTTTTGTGTGTTTATGTACCTTATTTCAATATGGTATTCACTTCTTTTTTTTTTTTTTGCTTGGTAATTGGCTATTCACTTTCTATGTGGGAAGAAGTCTTGCTTAGTTTGATATGCATGCATACATTAGAGTTAACATCTGTACAATATTGCAATTTCTTGGTTATGGATAGAGCTTTGAGAAATAAAGTCAATCCATGTTTCATAAAAACAATGTGCTTTCTCCACTTAATATTTTGTCTAGCTAGTTGATACTCGCTTCAGTTTCTTTTCAGTAATGTACTTTATTACCTCAAGTCCTGCAGCATGATTATACCTATTCAGGGTTCTATAAACCTTTTTTGCTGTTAATCAAATGATAAGTTTATTCTTTTTTTTTTCTATTAGTTGACAGTGTGCCGTGCTCAATATTTGGATACAAATTGGTTGTCATAATAAGCTAGCCAAATGCTCGAATCCTCCCTTTTCCAGTTCAACTTTCTCCATTCTTGGCTCATTTTGTCTAGAACACCAAAATTCTTACTCATGATTTTTATCATGTTGACTCCTATTCACAATATCTGGATTGTGCCATTGAGAAGTGCTTCAGGGTCTCCGATTGTGGCAGCTGTCACTGCTCACAAGCATTTTCTGGACTGCTGCCAGCCTGTGATAATAACAATAATAAAACTCGACCTGCGTGGGGTAAGACCGCCCCCGTGGCATTAGACAGTGGTCTGTATAAGAATAATATGGTTTCTGAAGCATCTAGGGTGATGTGAACTGCGATGTACGTCCTTATGAGAGTGCTGGCCTTGTAGGTTGTGGCTTTCAAGAATCAAAATCATTTGTATACTCATATTCGGTTAGGTTTGCCATGACAAATATCAGTTTGCCAAAGCTGAGGGATAGGTTGGAAAGGTAAGTACAGTTTCATTTGCTGCTATTGCTTTTTATGTAAAATTGTTTTTTCTTCTTGGTTGATTTCATCTTTCTGATGCAGGATGAAGGTTAGCTATGGATGTGTGTTGATGGTTGCCTGCAGGCTGCGGAACTGCCTGGAACGGTAATAGGAAAGGTGGTTCTATTTGTAGCTGAAGCACTTCGATGATGCCCATTTTGAGGTTCCCTCTATCCCTGATTCATCATCCAGACCTGCTCGGTGCTTCCATTTTCAACTACGCATGATATGTTGTTTTTCATTGTTGTGGCCTGTGGGAGTATTCATGCATATGGTTCATAAATAGAGTACCCTGATGATGACCTTGCATCTCATTTCTTTTTTCTAGTAATGCCTGGTTCTTTTACTTGATGGTCTGCAGTGGTGCTCCTTATATTCCATCATATTCGATATTAAAATTATACCACTTCACAGCTTTTCACTCCTTGCCAAAATATAACAGAAACGATTCAAGTATGACTTACACAAGTGCTTGTTGAATGCTAGTAAGCGGAAAGCATGACGTACAATTAATTTTTGCTACCATGGGTTAATACACAAAAACTCCAAAGGAAAGTGTAAAGTAGCATTACAAAAAGAGTAAAGGCTGGATTCATATGGATCTTTCCTATTTACATTTCTTCTTGATATATTACAAGCAATTTACAAGGTTCAACCTGCTACAGGGCCAAGTTGTACTGCTGTTCTTGTGCCTTATCTGCTGCATTCTTTTGCAAGTTGTCTTGCATGGTTGTCCCAGTACCATTTTATGAGTCATACTTGGAGAAGGCAAGGAAAAAAGGGAAGTCTGGCAGAAAGCAGGCCTCTCTATCTTATACTTGGGAGACCATCCTCAGAAAATTAATACCGACACCTCTCCAAATAGCATAGCAGTTTGTTCTCCCATGACCAGTTGTTGGGTGCAACTGTTGATTGTTAGCTACAGTGGCTGCTCCCTGAAGTTTATGAGGATGTCTACCTCTTGTGCTGTGAGATATCGATTGGGCCTCCCAAGTGGGTCCTGCTCAACCTAGTATACTTCTATTCTTCTCATAGCCAAGCTATTCATTTTTAACTTTGCTTCTTGATAGTTACGTTTTTATGGAAGACCTTCAAGTAGCTAGTCTTGTCCCTGGGATATTGCTTTATTTTTTTTGTAGTTTTTTTATTTATTTATAGGACATAAGACCCTTTGTATTTTGACAGCTTAGTCCTGCAGCGCGCTTCAATTTGCTGAGAAAAACTGAGGTTGCGAACTGTGGTAAACGTTTCTGTAAATGTTAACCAAGAAAAGAACATGTTTGTATTTATATCTAAGTTCACAATCGAATGTTCTCGTGAATCACACCTTGATTCTTAACATGTACGTATTGAGACAGTATTCATTTCTTTGCGTTGCATAGCCCTTTGACTGGTAGTGTTGAGATAATTGCTATATATTAGTGTAGTTGCTGCCGGGTACATTGTTTAATTGGCCCGATTTTATGTAGGATAAGGCACCAACATTGGTATTGGCATGTCCCCTTGGTTCAAGGCAATGAAATGAAATATCTCAAGTCAATAGCAAAACTCAAGTTCTTGATTTCTTTTTCCTGTTCTTACTGCCACAGTGAAATTGGTAGCTGATGAATCATTCACAAATGAGCTGCATGTGGAGGTCATATCATATCAGATCGCAGCCAATTGATCATCACAAAGCACGTCTTTGGTGGAAGAATATGCGTATTGCAAAGCCGCGGGAAAGTATCGAAAAGAAAGCAGCCTGAGCTTGTACTCCTGACATGGTTTATATGAATTTCTAAGAACAGAACTCTTAAAACTGTTTCTCTGCAAGGAACATTAAGTTGCATAGGACATGCTTACTTGTTTCTTCCTGGTCTGCCTTTGGTTTCCAGATGATGGCATCCACTCCATCGATTTTGCGTATTAAATTTGCTTTTCACACAAGTTTTGACGTGTTCGGGAAAAAAAAGGAAAAGTAAGCTCCATCAAACCTTTAAAAGTCATCAATCAACGTGGTAAACCAATGAATCATCAAATGATAGATACTCATACTTCCTCAATTTGTTTTTTATTATCATTCTAGGGTTCAAATTTTATTTCATAATGGATATCATCTTTATTTTCTAATACACTTATTCTCTTTCTAATATATATATATTTATATCTCTATTCTCCTTGTTTTTTTGCACCACATCTCTTTCACTTTTCCTTAATTTATTTGTCCAGAGCTATAATAGTAATTGAAAATTAAAAGTGAATGGAGAGAATAAATAAATATAAGAATATAATTCTATGTATACATTGTTTTAGATGTGTTTTCTATCTATACCATCACATTGTGTCATTGATGTGGATATGGTCACTAAGTTATTGAACGGCCTAAATAGACTGTGATGGTTCAAAATATTTATAACTTTGCGGTTTTCATGGCTCCAATAGTTATAAGCTTACAAGATAGTACTCCATATGTTGATAAGAGAGAAAGTTATATTGGGAGTTGAAAATAATAATTTTTATTACTAAATAAATTTAAATACTAAAAAGATAATTAAAAGTGAATGGAGGAGCTAGAATTCTATCATAACGACAAATAATTTGAAAATAGAGATAGTTGACGTTAAGTCAACAAATTTTTATATTTTGAAGACATTTATAAATTTAGTGGGCCATGCGAATTGGAAATTACTCATGAAAGTGAAATTATGAACGCATGCCCGTACCCTTTACACTACTCCATTGAGACCTCTGACGTGTGGAGCCCACTTGTCAGCGAAGTAACTACAGAGGATCCATTTCCCCATCCTCTGCTTTCGATTGGACTCCGGCAGCCCGGCTCCAGTCCTATCCGCAGCAGCGAGAGAGGGAAGATTCGGGTACAAATGACGGAAGCCAAGCCATCGAATCCCACGCCTGCACGACAACTAACGAAGCAACAAACAAGCAGCCATGCTTTCTCCCAACCTCCTCGCCTTCGCCGCCGTGCTCCTTGTCGTCTTCTGGCCACCGGCGCCAGCTGTTGCGGCCCGCCTGATCGTTGCCGGCAAGCCAGCCCCATCGGAGGCCTCAGCCACCGCGAGGTGGCTCGCCGCCCAGAATACGTGGGGCGTCCTCAGGTTCCAATTCCACCCAAATCATTCCACTTATTGCTGCCCCTGCGATTTGAGGACAGTGCTTGTTGGTCAGGTGTTCTTAGATGCAGCGACATATCTTGGTTTTCGAATTGGGAGAGTGACTTAGGTAGAAAATTGTCGCTTTGGAACTAAGAGTGAAATCCCTAGTTAGTAGCTATTGGGACGACTGCTGAAGTGCTAAGAGTGGCCACAAGTTGTCTGGGGCTTTGCAGCCATGTAAAACCGTAAAGATAGAGACTGGAGTCATGTGCTACAGTGCAGATGCCGAAAATTTGAGGAGTCCATGACAAAAACGAAATGGTCAGGTGCCGTAATTACAGTGAAATATAAGATTTTGAGTAAATCTTGTCACGTTGGATAAAGAGCGCTGACAGTAACCTTTCTCTGAGTCATCACATCACTAATTTTCAGTATTGAACAAAACTTAAGCACTAGATTGTAGTACGGCAATGGATACACTTGTAGTCTGGTTATTGCTCAGAAATAATTTCAGATCATTATCGATTTGGTATCATACTATCAGTAACAGACGGTTGTTTTGTCTGTAGTACAATATCAAGCGACTTAAATGGAGCTCCATTCGGGTATACCTTCTTGTTTCACCATTACTAGTCATCGCCACCTTTGTATATACTCTTTGTCTGATTAATGAACTTTATCCTTGGCTTGTGTGCACAGCAACGTAGTTTCATATAGTGATGGGGTACCTGGTGAGGGCCATGGAATCCCCTACTTCTATCTAACAACTCTAGATCCCACTGCAAGAGATGCATTGGAAGATGAAAGGACCTCCTTTACCCTTAGCGAGTTCCCGCTTGGTACATGTGGGAAGATTGACCCTGAAAACCCCACTTGTGCAAAACTTACTCTTACAGGGAAGGTATGATCAAGTTACATGAAGTATCGAAGTCTTTGAATAGTAACTTGATGCTGTCAATTTCTATCACCATGACAAATGAAAAGGCTCTGCATCTCTGATTTTTTTTTTCCTGGTTTAGGCTTCAGAACTATGTCCTCTGAAATGATCTCCCATGATGAGCACTTCAGAAGACTGAATTAGCATTACATATGAGATTTAAGTAGGAGTAGCAATAAGGCGAGAAGACAACAATGAATTCCCTCCCATAATGAACATATAGTTAGATTCACTAAAATGATATATTAGTCGTGTGTTGTTGAGACCAGTATAATGTATGATCTACCTTTAATAACGAGTTGCGATATGATGTGGTGTTTACTGTTTTGCAGTTGAAATTGGTTGATCTTCAGTCATCTGAAGCAGATTTGGCCAAATCAGCACTTTTCACCAAACATCCTGAAATGAAGGGTAAATCTATATTTGTAATCTGACTGTATGTAGAGGGATTAATGATGTAATCAATTATCTCACCACCTTGTATTTTTGTTCCATAGAATGGCCGAAGAACCA